>CAUYUJ010018344.1:165799-207459 GCA_963575745.1 Prorocentrum cordatum | reverse complement strand
CTCCTCCTCCTCCTCCTCCTCCTCCTCCTCCTCCTCCTCTGGCGGAAGCTGCGGCGGCGGCGCGGCGGCAGCGGCGGCGAAGCTGCGACGCCGCCCGCCTGCGGCTGCGGAGGCTGCGGCAGCCCACTGCGCACCTGCGCGACCCACCTACTTCGGTTTCCTCTTTTCGTTGTTCGTTTGTTATGTTGTCTCGGTTTGTTCGTTTCGTATGTGTGTTTTCAGTTGTTTATTGATTGTGCTTGTTATGTTTTTTTCGGTCGTCCTCGTCCTCATCCGCATTCCCCTTCTCCTCGCCGACCTCGTCCTCGTCAGCCTCCTTACCCTCGCCCGTCTAATCCTGCCCCCCTCGCCTTTTGCCTCCTCGGTCCCTCCTCCCAGGCCTCTCCCCGCTACCTGCTCAGCCCTTCCTCCCATCCTCAGCACTTCCTCCTCCCTCCTCAACCCTCATTCCTTCCACTCTGCCATCTGGCCGGCCGAGAACCCCCCCTGTCCAGGACTGTCCATCCTGACCACCAGCAAATTTCAGAGTCTACGTTGCTCGTCTCACTGTTGACGTTTTGACGCCGACGCGTGAAAATGCGAGGCAGGGATGGGACTGACCGCACGTCATGCGCGGAAGGGCGAAATGTCGATCTCGCATCCGCGCCGCGCTTGTTCGGAGAGCTGAGCTCCCGCTTAGTCGCGGCGCAAAGTGTTGCTCCCGCCAATTCGTCGAGAACGGGGTCGCGCGCGCGAGCGGTCGAAGTGGCAGCTTCTGCCCAAGCTCCGCACAGAATTCGCCTGAAAGTGGCACTCCTGACTATGCTTTGCGCACGGTTTGTATTAGCCGCGTCTTTGGGAGCGGGGCGGCGCACGAGCGGGCGCATGTTCGTCCTCGCCAGAGCTACGAGCAAAGTTCGCGCAAAGGTGGCGTTCCCGATTGGGCGCCGCGCATCGATTTCGTTCGCCGAGTCGCCCGAAAGCTGCAGCGGGGCCGCGCGCGACAGGGCGAAGTGCGGTTCTCGCCCAAGCGCCGCGCAGATATGGCGCGGAAGTGGCAGTGCTGCTTCGGCGCGGCGCATGCTTTGCCGTCGCTACTCTCATCTGAAAGTTGGCCGCTCGAAGAGACAAGAAACACAACAACAACAACAACAACAACAACAACAACAACAACAATCATTTAAGACTGGGGACACTCCGTTCTCACCAGTGCCAGGGTTTTCATAGGAGGCGGGCAATACCCCCACTTTGTGGGGGGGCCGGTTCAAGCTCTACCAAATTTCCAAACGACTCTTCGCCACCACCCACACCCAGCTTCCCGCCCTATGACGTTCGGACACTTCACTTCGTGGCATGCGGACGACCGTGGCTACTATTCAGGGCCCCGCGGCCGACGACGACGGCGTGCGCGCGCGAAGAAAAAACGAATGTGTCCCGCATGGTATTATTTGACAGGGATGATGGCCCTGGCAGGTGCGCAACCGTTGTCGCAGAAGTTCGAAAAAGTTGCTCGCAAAAGCCCGTTTGACAGAAATGTTTAAAAAGTGTTGGTTTTCCTACGAATCCGCAAGAGCGCGCGGGATGAGATTTTGACATTTTTTTGTTGAAAAACCATTGGTTTTTTGATGTTTTTATGTTAAAATCGTTCCGAACACTAAGCTTTTGGAAGGATTTCGTCTTGCGCGCGCGAATGTCCACTTTACCTTATTTTTTTGCAAGGGATTCTTGAAATTTGATTATATTAGAACAAGAAATGTCATTTTATAGTGTTTTTTTGCAAGGGAAAACGGATTACAACAAAACAACCGGATCTGGACCCCATCCACTTTTCTGAAGCTTTCGCGAAAAAAATGATGAAAATGTAGCTGCGGCCTAGGCGCGGCGGGGGGGCCGTGCACCAGGGGTCCCAACAATAATTATTCTTTAGAATTAATAATGTTCAACAACAACAACAACAACAACAACAACAACAACAACAACAACAACAACAACAACAACAACAACAACAAGCTAGGGTGATGCTCTCGCCGCAGCGCCGCGTGAGGAGTTTCTTGAAGTTTCGCCCGCGCCCCTGCGCGGCCTGCGAACTTCCCCGCTCGCAAGTCGTCAGAGATGGGATCGCGCGCGAGCACATTCCGTTCGCTGGGTAGGACCGCGCGTCAGTCCCAATTATCAAGCTGCGCCAGAATCGGTGCTTACGTCATGGGGTGGAAGATGGGAGTAGGCGGGGCCCGCTGACTGGTTCGACCTGGCCCCATCCGTGGATCTGGCGCGTGGGCGCCAGATCCGCGGATCGGGGAAGGTACGCCCCGAAACTGAAGGGGCCCTGAGACACACAAATAAATACACACAAATAAAAAGATTCCCCATATTTTTCCATATTTTGGGGTTTTTTTGTCTTCCCCCCCACTTCCCATATTTTCCCATATTTTCCGGAAAATCGCCGATTACTTGTGTCTGTGTGTTTCTTTCCCTCCTGAGAGACATGGCGACAGTGCCGCCCGATTTGGCGACGGAGCGCGCCGATTCTGCGTGGAAAATGAAACCCGCCGCTAATCCACGCGCCTCAATCTATGACTGCGCTTCCTTAAATGGCTAACTTGACGCTCCATCCTACTCCTCCTGCTCCTCCCTCCGCTTCGTCAACCGCCACCTCCCCGTCTCCTCCTGGAGCCCTGCTCCTGCTCGGGCTCCTCCCCGGTCCCTGCTCCCCCCGCCTCATCCTCGTCCCCTCTCCTCTCCCTCCCCTCCCAGCCGACCCCCACCGTTTCTGCTCTATTCCCCCTCCTCCCCCTCCGCCATACGACGCCTCCGCCTCCTTCTTACATACACGTGTCCTCCATGCTTATCCTCCCCGTGTCGTCATTACCCTTCCAACACCTCGTCACCCTATACCCCAACTCTTGCTCACCTCGATGACCTCGCTCCTGGGTGCGTCCGCTCTCCCCTTGCCCATCACCCTCCTGCTCCTCTCCTCCCCATCCCTCCGCCCCACTTCCCCCTTCCCCTCTGCCCTCTGCCTCCCCATTCCAGATCCTCAGATTCATCATCATCCCCTCCCTTTGCCACAAGCATGGATAAGGATGGGGCATGTCATCCTCCTCCGCATCCTCCTCCTCCTCCTCCTCCTCCTCCCCCCTCCTCCTCCTCACTCCTCCTCACTCCTTCCTCCTCCTCCTCCTCCTCCTCATCTCATCATCATCTCGTCATCATCATCATCTCATCATCATCATCGTACATCATCATCAGCACAGCAGCATCATCAGCAGCATCACTCAGCATCAGCATCAATCATCGCATCAGCATCACTCACCATCAGCATCACATCATATCATCATCAATCATCATCATCTCATCATCATCATCTCATTCATCATCATCATCATCATCATCATTAGCATCCAGCAGCATACAGCATCCTAATCATCAGCGGTATCATCATCATCATCTCGTCATCATCATCGTCGTCGTCGTCATCATCGTCATAATCATCATCATCAGCATCGTCACATCATCATCAGCATCACCATCATCATCAGCATCATCAGCATCATCAGCATCATCATCATCATCATCATCAGAAGCCGCAGCATCACCACCATCATCATCATCATCATCATCATCGTCATCATCATCGTCGTCGTCGTCATCATGATCATCAACACAACAACAACAACAACAACAACAACAACAACAACAACAACAACAACAACAACAACAACAACAACAACAACAACAACAACAACAACAGCAACAGCAACAGCAACAAAAACAACATCAGCATTATCAGAATCGTCAGCATCCTCATCATCATCCTCATCCTCATCATCATCATCATCGTCATCGTCGTCATCATCATCATAATCATCATCAGCATCATCATCATCATCAGCATCATCCTCATCATCATCATCATCATCATCATCATCATCATCATCATCACTATCATCATCAGCAACAACAGCAGCAGCATCCTCCACCTCCTCATCCTCCTCCTCCTCTGAATCCTCCTCCGACTCCTCCTCTGACTCCTCCTCATCGAAGTGGCAAAGAAAATATCGATACCGCTACTCCCCAGACCCTTCCTGGGGTGCAGTCGGACCAGAACTTCGCAGAGAATCCAGCCGTGGCGACGAGGGCTCTCCAAGATGAGCAGCAGAATCGGTATCGTATCCTTCTCTGTCGGCGGCGCGCCCAGGGGGCGAAGTGAGAGGGGGTAGTCCTTCTCAGAAGGCGGCAGGCTTCTCAGAAGCCCTCGCGCCTTATGAGAAGCAGTGCGTCTTCGGAGAAGGCTTATTAGAAGGCTTCTCAGCAGGCTGAAGGCCGACTCTGATCTTCCTCCTCCTCCTCCTCCTCCTCCTCCTCCTCTTTCGTCGGTCTCCAGGGCGAGGGGCTTATCTAGGCAGGTCGTTCTCGCCTGGGTCTGCAGCTGCAGGAGCAGCTCCATCTCCTGCTCCTCCTCCAGATGGAGCTGCGAGTCCTCGGCGTCGGCGAGTGGAAAGGCGAGGAGGGGGAGGAGGGAGGAGGAAGACGAGAGAAGAGGGAGGAGAAGGAGGAGGAGGAGGAGGAAGACGATGACGGAGAAGAGGGAGGGAGGATGAAGGAGGAAGGAAGGACGGTGAGGAGAAAGAGACTGCTCATCCTCCTCTGTCTCCTCCTCTTCCACATCGCTTCTGGAGGGGGAGGAAGTAGTTATGGAGGGAACTGGAAGAGGAAGGAAGCAGGAGAGAGAAATAAAGATGACTGACGAGGGAAGAGGGAGGAAGGGAGCAGAAAGGAGAGATGGAGGATGGCGGCGGGAAGAAGGAGTGGGGAGGAGGGAGGAGAAAGAAGGAAGGAGAGGAGACCCTGGAGACTTCACCTGTCCAGAACGGCCGAACTCCACCCAACGACTCCACGTCACCCCAAACTGAGCTGACGCACCCCACCCCCACCCCCACCAGCCCCGACACAACCCAGAGCCGATACAGGTCCCACGCCGCCCACCCTTCTGGATAGCCAGCAGCGCCGCCCACACCATGGCTGCCCTCGGCGGCCCCGTCGGGCACAAACACGGGCAGGCTGCTGGCGGCATGGCACGCTATCAAGTTCTCTGCGCGGAACAGAGGCACGAGCACAAGACCTCACCTATGTCGGACCTGATTCACGCTAACTGACACGAGCAGCACTGGGCCCACACGCTCCCCTTGAGAAAGATGCGGCATGGCGCGAATGGTGCACCCCCATCGCGAGGCTGCAGGGACCACTGGGCGGCTCTTTCATTCGCTCAAATTTTCGACCCCCTCCCTCCTGGGGGGAGGGCGGGGCAGGGAGGGAAGGAGGGAGGGAGGGAGGGTGGAAGGGAGAAAGGAGGAGGAGGGGGAGGGAGAAGGAGGAGGAGGCGAAGAAAGAGGAGGAGGAGGAGGAGGAGGAGGAGGAGGAGGAGGAGAACGACGACGACGACGACGACGACGACGACGACGACGACGACGACGACGACGACGACAATGACAACGACGACGACGACCAGCACGACGACGACGACGACAACCACCACCACCATCACGACGACGACGACGACGACGGCCAAGGAGAGGGCAGAGGGAGAAAACAGGGACAAGCCGAAGAGAACGAGAAGGAGGAGGAGGGGGAGAAGCAGGAGGAGATCCTCCTCCTGCGGGCAGGGCACGACGGCTCCGCCCGGCGGCGGCGGCGCGCCAGCGCAAAAGCCGGCGGGTTGAGGCCTGGACGCCCTCTTCGACCTCCTCACCATTCTCTCCTCCTCCTCCCTCCTCCCTCTCCTCCTCCTCCTCCTCCTCCTCCTCCTCCTCCTCCTCCTCCTCCTCCTCCTCCTCCTCCTCCTCCTCCTCCTCCTCGTCCTCCTCCTCCTCCTCCTCGTCCTCCTCCTCCTCCTCCTCCTCCTCATCCTCATCCTCCTCCGTAGCCATTTTAGTTCAATTCCGTAGCGGCTTCGCTCAGAACTTGGCATTTTGGCGTGGGGGAGAGTCGGCCCCCGACAGCTCAGAGTCTCCCTCCCAGCCTGCCAAGGCTGGAGACTGTTCCCTTTTCCACATACTCTCACTGTTACAGTTCTGTCGTGTTCAGCCTCGCATGACCAAACAGCATGCGCCTTGGGTTTATACTCGCCCTGCTGCTGATGACTGGAAGCTTGCAGCCGCTAAGCCAGACTTGCTCAGATGTTGGTCATGCGGTTGTGGAAAGAACATGAAGTCGGCGAACAATTGTTTCCAATGCGGCGCGTCCCTCTACTCCAAGGAGCCATGGCCTGAACAGCAGCTGGCCGTGGCAGAGGCCGAGGCGCCAGGCAAGCCAGGGCGCTGGCGCAATGGCCGCGGGCGCGGCGCGGGGGGCGATTTAGCGTGAGGCAGAGGCACTGGCAAGTGCCAAGGTCACGGCAAAGGGCAGACAGGTGACCCTCGCCCACCTCTGCGCGACGGGCCCCAGTTCGCCAGTGGCGCTGACCCCATGGTTTTCGATGTCCACGAGATGCAGCAAGAAGAGGTACAGCAGCTCTTGGCTCTGGCCAGCAAGCAGGGCCTCACCATGGTTGCCAACAAGTGCAAGCTCTGCCTGTTGGAGGTGGATCGCCTGGCTGCTGGTCCTGCGCTGCTGTCGCCTGAGAAGCAGCTGTTGGTCGACAAGAGAGATGGTCACATCAAAAGAATGGAAAAAAAGAGCTGGATTTGGTCGACGCGTGGGGAAAGAGCATGGCACGGCAGAGGGAGAAGATCCAGGAGCTCAGCGTGGGGCTCGATGATTTCGACTCCAGGATCGCTGGCCTCAAGATCAAGCTCCCTGAAGAAGCCAAACGCCCAAGTTCTCAAGATGTTCTTCTAGCGGCAAGCACGCGGCTGGACACTCTCTTGGACGGCACCTTCACCATCGATTGCGGAGATTTGTTCGAAGTGGGCGATGAGAAACATGACTTGTCGGAAGGCGATAAGAAGGAGCTCCAGCAGCGGAAGCAGAAGTTGGAGGATCTCATTGCTGAGAATGCTAAGCCTCTTTTCTCTCAAGCCAAAGACCAGTTTGACAAACTCAAGGCTGAGCATGCGCCTTCAGCCCCCCGAAAGGCCCTGACGAGGCCACCAAGAGGCCCCCAATAGACTCCCAGAGTTCCCAGGAGGCCATCTCCAAGAGGCCCCAAGAAGCCTCAGAAGAGACCTCAGGAGGCCTCCTCCTGGCCACGACACGGGCACAGTGTCGGGATGACCTGGAGGGCACTACATCTCATGCGTCCACGTCGTTGGGCTCCCAACGCACACGGCCATCAATCCTATGGACCATACTGGCCCAGTCGTCCACGCAGGGATGCCCACGCCTCAGCATTCTACTCGTCCTCCTTATCACCCTCCTCACCCTCATTCTCCGCCACATGATCACCCCCCTCATCTAGGAAGAAGACCGACGAGGGAAAGCGAGAAGGGACGAGATGGGACGAGGAGGGTGAGAAGAACCTCCCCCCCTCCCTCACCCCTCCTCGGCATCCTCGCCCTCCTGGCCCCTTCTCATCCCTCCCCCCTCCTCCTCCTCCTCCTCCTCCTCCTCCTCCTCCTCCCCTCCTCGCCCCTCCCCCTCGCCCCCACATCCTCACCCTGCTGATCCACATCCTCCGCATCATCCTCCTCCTCGCACTTCTCCTCCTCCTTAATGGTATCCCTCCTCGCACCCTCGTCCCGTGTATTCCTCCTCCTCCTCCTCCTCCTCCTCCTCCTCCTCCCCTCCTCCTCCTCCTCCTCCTCCTCCTCCTCCTCCTCCTCCTCCTCCTCCTCCTCCTCCTCCTCCTCCTCCCCCTATCCTCCTCCCCTCCTCCTCCTCCACCTTTTCATCCTTCCCTCCTCCTCCCCCTCCTACCCCCATCCTCCCTCCCCCCTCCTCCTCCTCTCCTCCTCCCCTCTCCTCCTCCTCCTCCTCCTCCTCATCTCATCATCAGCATCACATCCCCATCATCATCATCATCATCATCATCATCATCATCACATCATCATCATCATCATCATCATCATCATCATCATCATCATCATCATCATCATCATCATCATCATCAGCATCATCATCAGCGTCAGCATCGTCAGCATCATCAGCATCATCAGCATCGTCATCATCATCATCATCATCATCATCATCATCAGCATCCATTCAGCATCATCATCGTCATCATCATCATCAACTCATCATCATCTCATCATCATCATCATCATCATCATCATTATCATCATCATCATCATCATCATCATCATCATCATCATCATCATCATCTCATCATCATCATCAACAACATTATCATCATCATCAGCATCATCAGCATCATCATCACAATCATCAGCATCATCATCATCATCAGCATCATCATCAGCATCAGCATCAGCATCAGCATCATCATCAGCATCATCAGCATCAGCAACATCATCAGCACCAGCAGAATCGTCATCACCCCGAGGCCAGTTTTCGCCATGTCGCACCCCGAGGCCAGTTTTTATGCCGGGTCGGGCGTTTCGCCTGAGACTTCCTCGCCACTTATGACCCTGAAGCTGAAAAAATGGCAAGAGCTTCACAGATTGAGGGCGGGTGGTCTTCACAATGTGGCTCTCGCCTCAGCGCCGCGCACATTCTTTCTCAAAATTTGCGAGAGCTTCACGGATTGAAGGCGGGTGGTTTCCAAAATGTGGCTCTCGCCTCAGCGCCGCGCTCATTCGTTCTAAAAATTTGCAAAGAGCTTCACCGATTGAAGGCGGGTGATTTTCAAAAGGTAGCGCTCGCCTTAGCGCCGCGTAGAGTCGTCTTCAAAGTTGCAAGAGTTCCACGGATTGAGGGCGGGTGGTTCTCAAAATGTAACGCTCGCCTTGGCGCCGCGCACATTCGTTCTAAAAAATTGCGAGAGCTTCACGGATTGAGGGCGGGTGGTTTTCAAAATGTGGCTCTCGCATTAGCGCAGCGCACATTCGTCTTCAAGATTTCAAGAGCTTCACGGATTGAGGGCGGGTGGTTTTCAAAATGTGGCTCTCGCCTTAGCGCAGCGCACATTCGTTCTTAAAATTTGCGAGAGCTTCACGGATTGAGGGCAGGTGGTTTTCAATTTGTGGCTCTCGCCCTAGCGCCGCGCACATCCTTGTTACAACATTGCAAGAGTTTCACGGGTTCCCATGTTCGACGTACCAGAAATTGTGCTTTGGAAGGGTTCACGATTATGGGGGCGCAACAAGTGCGATGATTCGCGGAGTTGAGGTCCCAGGATCGGCGTTCTGGCACGATTCGTGAGGATCGTCAAGACGCAGCAGTCAGGTTCATCCGTGGCGTTGGAATACCGAGAATAATATTTTGGCATGCCTCAGGGTCTTCAAACGGTTGTCTTCCAACGAAGCAGGTGCCTCTGTGGGAATGAACCGTTGTAGGGGCCTGTGAAGAGGGAGCTTAGGGGGGAGGGTGTATTCCAACATCGTTGGTGACTCTTGGGTTTCTACTGGTCCTCCTCCTCCTCCTCCTCCTCTTCCTCCTCTTCCATCCCCTCCTCCATCGGCATCATCATCGTCATCGGCATCATCACTATCGTCATCGTCGGCATCGTCATCATCATCATCATCATCATCAAGATCATCATCATCATCATCATCATCAGCATCATCATCATCCTCAGCATCCTCATCCTCAGCCTCATTATCATCAGCAGCAGCATCATCATCGTCATCAGCATCAGCATCAGCATCATCATAATCATCAGCATCATCATCATCATCATCATCATCATCATCATCATCATCATCATCATCAGCCTCAGCATCACAATCACCATCAGCAGCAGTATCATCAGCACCGCCACCACCACCATCGTCATCATCAGCAACAGCAGCATCATCATCATCGTCAGCATCATCAGCACCGGCATCATCATCACAATCAGAATCCGCATCATCATCATCATCATCATCAGCAGCATCATCATCGTCATCGTCATCGTCATCATCATCATCATCATCATCATCATCATCATCATCAGCAGCAGCAGCAGCAGCAGCATCATTATCGAGCGTAAATTCCACACGGATTCGCACGTGGGTGGCCAAGCGAGGCGAGCAAGCGCGCAGGAGAGAGGCCCCGCCTATGAGCAAATGGGGGCACACGCACATACATACACACACACACTCTCCCACAGACACACACCCACACACACACCCACACACACACAGACAAACAAACACCCGTACGCGCACACGCGGACATACATAGGCACACATACACACACACAGACGAACCAAAGAGACCGAGGGATGTGGATAATCAGCCGGAAGAGAAGGAGGCGGAGGGGGACAACGACTGGCAAAGGGCTGAGGAGGAGAAGGCCGTCGAAGAGCAGTAGCACCACTCGAGGAGGCGGCGGCGGCAAAGGACGATCAGGAAGAGGAATAGGAGGCGGCAACGCATGAGGACGAGCAGGACGACGACTGGGGGAAGCAGCAGGGCGGGGGCGGCGACAGACCACGGGTACGCCCCGCCCGCCCCTCCGCGCGGCTGCCCCGCCAACGACGGCTGCGCCAGGAGCTGGCACCGCAGCGGCGCCGACAGCATCCATCGAGGCCAGCTTCGCCTCGGAACCCCTCCTTGTCCTCCTCCGCGTCCTGCTACACCTCCTCGTCCGCATCTGCCCCCTACTCTCATATGCCCCCCCCCTCCTCCTCCTCCTTCTCCTCATCCTCCTCCTCCTCCTCCTCCTCCTCATCATCATCATCAGCATCAGCAGCATCATCATGATCATCATCATCATCATCATCATCATCATCATCATCATCATCATCATCATCAGCATCATCATCAGCATCATCAGCATCATCGTAACAGTAACAATAGTGATAATAGTAAAATAAGAATAATATTGAAAATGAGAATAATAATAATGAAATAAAAAAAATGAATACTAATGATACAAAATCATCCTGATAACCATCCTCATCATCAACAACATCAGAATCAGCATCATCAGCATCAGCATCAGCATCCGCATCAACATGATCAGCATCATCATCATCATCATCATCATCATCAGCATCATCATGTTTGTCGTCATCGGCATCGCCAACATCATTATCATCATCGCCATCAACCTCAGTATCGTGGTCATCATCATCATCATGATGGTCACATCAGCAGCAGCATCATCATCATCAGTATCAGCATCATCGCCGTCATCACCATCAGCATTATCATGATCAGCATAATGTCCATCATCATAAACAGCATCAGCAGCAGCACCAGCATCATCGTCGACATCGTCACAACCATCATCATCATCATTATCATCAGTATCGTCAGTATCATCAGCATCGTCATCATCATCGGCACCATCGTCAGCATCAGCAACGTCATCAGTAACATCGACATCAGCATCATCATTATCAACATTACCATCAAAATTATCATCAGCATCATCATCAACAGCCTCATCCTTATTAGCAGCATCATCAGCATCATCATCATCATGATCAGCATCATCATCGTCATCGGCGTCATTACCACCTACTCCTTACCGTCAATATCGACATCAGCATCATCATCATCATCATCATCATCATCATCATCATCATCATCAGCATCGTCATAATTACCATCACCACCACGGCCATCATCATTACCATCAGCATCATCAGCAGTGTCAGCATCATCAGTATCATCATCATCATCAGCATCATCATCATTCGCATCATCGCTGTGGTCGTCGTCAGCATCAGCGTCATCATAATCAACAGCAACATCATCGTCATCGTGGCATCAGCATCATCAGCAGCTTTAGCATCAGCATAATCACCATCGTGATCGTCATCGTCAAAATCATCACCAGCAGCATTAACATTATCACCATCGTCATCAGCATTGCCATCAGCATCATCATCAGCATCATCATCAGCATCATCATCAGCATCATCATCATCGTCGTCGTCGTCATCGTCACCGTCATCGTCATCGTCACCGTCATCGTCATCATCACCGCCATCGTCCACCAACATTATCATCGTCATCATCAGTGCCATCATCATCATCATCATAATCATCATCATCATCATCATCATCATCATCATCATCATCATCATCATCATCATCATCATCATAAGCATCATCATCATAATCATCATCGTCGTCGTCGCTGTCGTCGTCACCGTCATCGTCATCGTCATCGTCATCATCATCTTCGTTCCCCTCCTCAGCATCCTCCTCCTCATCCTCCTCCCCGTTCTGCCCCTCATCCTCCTACTACTACTACTCCTTCTCTCCTCCTCCTCCTCCTCCTCATGCTCCTCCTCCTCCTCCTGTTCCGCCCTTGCCTCCTCCTCCTCCTCCTCCTTTTCCTCCTCCTCCTCCTCCTCCTCCTCCTCTCCATCCTCCCCCTCCCCCTCCCCCTTCCCCTTCTCCTCCTCCTCTTCCTCATGACCACCATCACCATCATCATCACCACCACCACCAACAACACCACCACCATTGTCACATCACCACCACCAGCCACCCCTCCTCGTTCGCATCGTCCTTGTCGCACTCCTACTCCTCCCCTCTTCCTCCTCCTCCTCCTCCTCCTCCTCCTCCTCCTCTTCCTCATCCTCCTCCTCCTCCTCTAACTGATCCTCCTCCTCATCGTCTTCCTCCTCCTTCAACTTCTCTTCCTGGTCCTCCCTCAATCAATCCTCCCTTGCTGCTCCATCCCTCTTCCTTAGGAACGACTCCTCTGTGTCACACACCCAGACGTGTCGGTAGGGCGGGCCTGGCGTTTCGGCTGAGACTCCCTGACTAAGTGTGATCCTGAAGCCTGAAATGTGCAACATGCTTACGAATAGGGCTCGGGTCCTACCCAAACTGCGGTTCTCGCCTTCGCGCCGCGCACACTCGTCCTAAAAGATTGCAAATGCTTCAAAGCTTGAGGGCGGCTCCTGTGCAAAATGTGGTTCCCGCAGTAGCGCCGTGTTGAAAGATTGCAGTAGTTTCAAACATGAATGGAGGTTCATTTCCCAAATTTGGCTCTCGCCTTAGCGCCGTGCACATTCTTCTTAGAAGTTTGCGAGAATATCACGGATTGAGGGCGGGCCGTTTGCAAAATGTTTTCCTAATGCCGCACACACATTCGCCTTAAAAGCTAATTAACAACTGCTTGAAGCATGGAAGGCGGTTCCTTCCCAACATGTGGTCATCGCTGTAGTGCCGAACGATTTCGTCTGAAAAGCTTGACAATTTCAAGGATGGAGGGAGGCTCCTTTTCAATATGCGGATCTCTCCTTAGCGCCGCACGTATTCGACTTCAAAGTTTGCGACACACTTACGGATTCGTATGGTCGAAACCCCAGGATATATTTTGGCACGATTTGGGATTGTCAAGACTTAACAACAACGTTGATTCGCGGTGTTGAAGTCCTCGGAATGGTGGAGTGGCACGGTTAAGGACTGTCAGGACGCATCAGTTACGTTTGATTCGCGGCATTGAGATCCCAGAAAATGCGTTTAGCCATGATTGGGGATTACCAAACGCTTGCCTTTCAATGGAGCACCTCCCGCAATGAAATAACACGTTCGTTCAGGGACCTACGAAGAGGAAACTTGGAGAGAGGGTTTGCTGCAACATCGTTGATACGTCCTGGGAGTACACTGGTCCTCCTCCTCCTCCGGCGCCAGGCCCGATGCAGGCCTGGGCGTTTTCAGCGTTTTCCGACTTGGGCGTCGGAGAGTGCCCCCAGCAGTCCTCAAGCGGGAGTCGCAGGAAAACCTAAAAATCCAAAAAAACCTAAAAACCCAATTTTTCGGGCGAGCTTCAGGAAGTGGCCTCGGGTCAGGCAGATTTGTCCGAAAAATAGGCTTCGTAGGTTTTTTGGGTTGTTTTAAAGTTTTCTCAATGGTCTCTGGTGTTCCAGCCTCCAGCTGCGAATGGCACTGAGTAGGACGAGGAGGAGGAGGAGAGGAGTTCGCCGCGGCTGATTATGATGATGATGGTGGTGATGATGATCGCGATGATGATGGAGAGAACGATGATGACGATGACGATGACGATGATGATGATGATGATGATCACGATGACGACGAGGACGATGATGACGACGAGGATGATGTTCATGATAGTGATGGCGATTACGTAGGTGTTTTGCTCAAGCCGCTGAGCCGCTGGATACCGCTCAAATTTCGACGGGTTGTGCCATGCCTGCATCGTCTGTCGCCGCGCGCCTGCGGAAGGCGATCGCGACGCGCGATCGGAAACGCAAGGCTTCGTTCGAGCGGTGGGTCAAGAAGCCGTGGGTGAAAGCGGCGTGGGTGGCGAAGGCCAGGGAGGTGGTTCAGGAGCTCGAGTGGGAGGAGGTGTCGAAGTACATGGGAAATGCTAAGGAGGCCAATAGGCGCGCCGACCTCGTCACGAATGTCCTTAACAAGAACAAAAGCGTGATCAGCGCACTGCGGCCTCTGGCCGAAAAGGCGAACACGCTTGAAGAGGAAAACGCCAAGCTTAAGAAGAAGCTCGAAAAGGCCGAGCAGAAGAACAAGGAGGAAGCGGAGAAGACGAGGCAGGAGCAGGAAGAGCACAGGAAGACCAAGGACCGCCACAGCGGAAGGGATCACACAACTTTGCCCTTCGGGCCCCCTTCCCCCCTCTCCCTCTGCTTCTCCTAAGCAGCCTTGCTCTTTGGGCGCCAGGCACATTTGGGCTCGCCCGTCCCCACAGGAGAAGCTGCAGAAGCTGACCTCCCAGCGGAACCGCTTCTGTCGGACCGCCAGGCCCGCCGAGGCGGCGCGCTACTGGTGGTGCGCCACGAGCCCCAAGCAGCGCGGCTCCGACAGGGACGGCTGCTTTGGCGCGCAGTGAAGACAGCGCGCTCACGCAGCGGCCGCGCCCCGCGGCGCTCGGCCTAGCCGGCGAGAAAAACGAGCGGCTTGCAACTTGTCCGCCCGTTGCCCCCCCCCGCTTTCCCTTCTCCCCTCGGACTAAACCAGCCGAGAGGCTCAGGCAGAGCGAGCCAAGAGGGGGATCCGACGTTGGATCCCCCTCTTTTCCTTTCTCGAATGCGCATTCGTCAGATCAGCACACGTCATCGCGAAGCGATCGATACTCAGAATCACAACCAAGAGGTTCGAGCAAAGCGAACGAGGAGGGGGATCCGATATTGGATCCCCCTCTTCTCTGATCTCGAATGCGCATTCGTTAGATCCATATACGTCGTCGCCAAACGACCGATACCAAATCACAGCGCCGTTAAACTTTATAGACCTAGGGGGGCTGCAGGGGACGCAGAGGACAGCAGGAGGCACAGCGAGAGAGGGCGCGAGGGGCCAGCAGGGGGGCACGAGGGGCAACGGGAGAGGGTCGCAGCTGTTTTGGCTCGAGAACGGTTCGCGCCTCCTTGCAATCCAGTCCGCGCCGCTGCCCGTGCTTCCACGGCCTAGCATGGCGAGCGCCCCCGCCGCTAGCGTAGCCACGCCGGGCGAGGTCGCGTACGACGCCGTGGGCGACGCGAAGCTCATCTTCGAGGAGGCGCCCCTCATGGTGAGCGGGTGCAAAATGGATCACCACCCCCAGAAAGCTATCAAGAAGGACAGGCTGTCCATTGCAGGCGACCTTACCATATTCGATCTTCCCATTATTCCGATCTCGCGGGGTAACTCCACGAAGCTAGTGGCTTTTGCGGACGTGATTTCGAGTTGCGAGGGGGCTTTAAATTTCGCGCAGGTACACGAATTCTGCTGCCAGGGTCGGCACAAAGACTTGCAGGCTCCTCTGTCGTTCAAGCACGAGCCAGTCGTCCCGTACACCATGCAGATATTCATTACGCGTCAGAAGCCCGAGGACGACGATTGCTCTAAGTACCGCATATTAAAAGTGGTCAGATTCGAGAAGAACAGGGTGGACGCCCCGAGTATCTTGAAGTTTGCGAGCGGCGAGGCGCATAAGATCGACTACGGAAATAACTGCAGGTTGGGTTCCGCTGCTTTCCAACTTATGCTGGAGAAGCTGGAAGGGTTCCAGATCAGGTACTTCACGCTGAAGCCGCAGAACGAGCGCAAGCAGCCACTGGCGGAGGACGAGCGCGTCGCGGGCTACAAGTTCATCCGCGAAAAAAGGCCAGCGCTCCAACAACCGCAACCAGTTCATGGAGTGGACGGACACGCAGGTGAACACGGAGGGATCGAAGATTTTCGGTTGGCCCGCTGCCAAGGTGGAGACGGCGTTGAGGAACTACCAGAAGGGCAGGACCAACGCGAAGCCCATCGCGCGCTGGACTTTGACCTTGAAGGATGTCGCCCCCTGGTTCCTGAACATCGTGCTGAAGCACATGATAGGCAACCTCCACATGCATGGAATCCTCTGGTGCGGCAAGTCCAGGGTCGGCAAGAGCAACTGCTCGAAGACGCTGGCTTTCCTGCACGCCGCCTTCAACGTCCAGGGGACGGGCTCTGACGCCGAGATCGCCTTCCTGACGGTGAAGCACATGGACTTCTTCAAGGCCGAGCCGACTACCGAGGTCTTGCCTGGCATCTTCGACGACGGCCTCCTTCAGAAGGTTCCCGCGGACATCTTGAAGGCGTTCCTCAATCCGAAGGAAGAGGATGCCTTGCTGTAGGCTCGGTGGGGCGGCTGTGCCTTTGAACAGAGGTCGTCCAGGCAGGCCGTAGCCAACCCCTACGACAGGGAGGCAGAGCGGGCGGCGCTGGCAGCCGCGACGCTGGGCAAGTATAGCTTGGATTACCTCAAGAAAATCATCGCGCCGTCGCTCGAGGCGGTGGGCGACGAGGAGGATCTCCATGCGATCCTCGGCAGGGCGAACGTCGTTGTGGTCACTGACACGGGCGCGCATTGGCGCGTTGCTTCCGCTGATTTGCAGGTGGGCGCCGAGTACATGCAGCGGCCAGACCCCGCGTGCCCCGACCTCTTCAACGAAGACAAGCGCGACCACACGTCCCCCGCGATCCGCCCTATGCCTGCTGATTTCGAGGAGAAGATGCAGTGGTCCATCGGCTACATGCAGAACTTGGTGGACGGCCAGGACGTGCCCACGGCGGCCACGGCGCGCGCTGCCTCCGTGTTCGGCGACCGCCCCGACCGCGTGGAGTCAGTGGTGGGCGGCGTCTCGGGCTACGTGCAGGACGCGGCCAGCGCGAGAGCCCCGCCCGCAGCCGCTGCGGCGTCTGGTTCCGATGGAGCGGCTAGCGGGCACATCGGGGCAGTCGATGCCGCGGGCGCGGAGAGGGGCGGGTCGGACGAGGAGGATGTCTTCGGACTCGGCGGCGACATGGACGCAGATGAGGAGGAGGGGCCCTCGTCCCCGCGCGCCTCGCGGGCGCCATGCTCGATCGCGGCGCAGCCTCCGATCGTCGGGTGTCACGGCGAGTTGTCAGCCGAGGACCGCGCCGAACAGGTCGCAATTTTCCGCAGCCTCGCCCGGGCGCACCGCGGGGCGCTCGAGGATTTGTCGCCCCCTCCGCCGACCAAGAAGCCGCGGCGCCTGATGATGGGTTGCGGCGGCCCGCTGTCGCCTGTCGACGCGGACGAGCAGGCGGCCATCTTCGCCTCCCTCGCCGCGTCGGCGCACGGCGAGCAGATATCCATCGACGACGACGCCGACCTCGACCTGGAGGGCGAGATCGGGCGCATGCTCGTGAGTGAGGGCGTCGTGGCGCCAGAGTCGGCGGCGGGCGGCGAGGCGTCAGGGTCGGCGGCGGGCTGCGAGGCGTCCGGGTCGGCGGCGGGCGGCCAGGCGTCGGGGTCGGCGGCGGACAACGGCCTCATTGGGGCGGGCTTCAAGGACGTTTGTGGAGGGGCCCGATGCGCGCAGCAGTCCAAATGCAACATGTACATGCGCATGAGCATAATGCACATCTACTTATACATGCGCGTACGCATGCGTACACATACGGTGCATGACCACGACGGTGCTCGACCAGGGCGCGCATGTGATAGGAAGGATAAGTGCTCGCAGTAATGTACGTGCGCGTGCGCGCTCACGTGTTTGCCATGCGTCTCAATAACATGTTGCGATCCCCCCATTGCATTCCATGCCGTCGCCAGGACTGCTGCGGGATCGACGCGCTGAACGCCCTGGGCCTCGATGTACCATACCTTCGAGACGGCCTTTTCAGCATCAATGATGCAAGGGCCATGGTTGCGAGCGACGGGCGCGCGATCTCCCCCGCATTCATCCGCGGGGCCCGCGGCGCGCCGCCTGGTCGCTACATCGCCACCTACGGCTCAGCGCCTGGACTGGTCGGGCACGCCGTGGCGGTCCTGATCTTCCGAGAGGGATTCATAGTATTCGACGGTGACGCCCGCGCCTGCTACGCGGGCCACGTGTCGTGGCATTGCATGCCAGGCGGCGTGCGTGCCGAGGCATGCGACTGGTGGCAGGTTCTGGGCGCCTAACTCGGCGACGCCAGCGCCGCGCACTCGCCCTCCTCCCCCCCTCACGCGCAGTGGTGCGGGAAAGGCCCTTCCGACGCTCGCCCCCCCCCCCCCCCCAAGCGAGGCGCACGCGTGCAGGCGCCAGCATGGGGCGCGCGCGAGCCAGAATTTGTGCACGTCGGAGAGTGGCAGCGCCCGTGAACGGGGCGGGGCGTTGCAAGAACGAGGTCCCACATGAGAAAAAGATCAGCGCTTTCTGGCCGTGATCATACTTGAGGCGTCGCGCATCTGCAGATGCCGCGCGCGTGGTTGCCGCGCTGCTGCTCTGTCCGTAGCACCTTTGGCTCAATTCGGCGATCAGCTCGCGGTCCCGCTTCCGCTCTCCCGCGCGCCAGACCTGCCCATCATGCCGCGTGGTGGCAAAGCTTCCAAGGCGGACAAGCACAAGCGGGCTCATCGCGTGGCAAAGGCGATTCTGAAGAAGAAGCCCGCTCGTTCAACTCCCTCGTCGAAGAGACGGCCTGCCTGTGCAACTCTCCCGTCTAGGAAGCTTTCTGGCACGCGCAGGGTGTCGCTCACAAAGGGAATTCGTATCAGCAAGAGCTCGATGATGAGGAAGGGAAAAGCGAAGCCGAATAAGGATGCGCCTGGCCCGTCGTGCATCCCTCCGATGCAAAAGCAAGCTGATCGACCTCGCGTTGCCGAGCTCAAGATTTCCCAGAGAATCGCACTGATCGGCTTGGCGCGCATCCAGCCCGAGCTCCTCGCGCGCATCATGGTCGAGATCGGTGTGCTGCCAGACCTGGGAGTCGAGTGCTCGGCGTGCCAGAGCGGCGCGATGGAGTTGAAGACTCGGAGCAGCCAGACGGACAAGCATACTCAGGTGGCGGGCTTCAGCATTCCCCATATGGACTACCCTGTGTGGCGCTGTTCCAATTGGGATTGCCAGAAGCGCGAGTCCAACCTCGACCCGAAGGGCCCCTTGAAGGAGTTGTTCAACCAGGGCTCTGTGAACACCACCCGCACTCTCCTCGCCATCGCCCACGCAGCGACTCAGCACGCCTCGGGCTACGAGTCGTCGGACGAGCTGACGGTGCAGGTGGGGATATCGAAGAACGCATCTCAGCGCATTGCCAGCGTGGTGCGGGCCATATGCGCTCGCGCAGCTCAGGCCGAGCAAGATGAGTTCAAATGGCCCCGCGGGTGCCTCGTTGAAGCCGACGAGGCGTCAATGCGTGCACGCCGCGTGCCTTGCCCGTCGGACTGCTCGGATCAGACGTGCGGTAAGCATCCTCATGGGCGGTATCGGATATTGCATCATCGGTTTATGTGCGTGATGCCTCGGGGGCAGCGACCGTTGGCGATGTTTTTCGAGCTGCCTCAGCGCACCTGTGCTGCTGGAGGGAGCGGCGTATCGCTCAGCGGGCCCGAGTGTGACGAGATCCTCTCTTGGGTTCTCGTGCCTGGAAATGTTACGTTTTTAGCCGACGGAGCAGGCGCATACCAATCCGTTGCCCCGAAGAGCCGTGCTGCGTACAGCGACAAGAGTAAGGACCCTCCCCGTTTCAGCGCGGAGCGCTTCAATGCTCATTACAAGCATCTGAAAATGTCGCACGGCATAGTTTCCCACGGTGCCGAGCAGTGGGCCGTCGTCGACAGCGTGCGCGTCGTGCGCCCGAACGGGTGCACCGAGACGCTCCTTTTAAAAAAGGCACGCAGTGCTGCGATGGCTTGTGGCCTTTTGCAGCATCATCCCAGACGGCGTTCATACGTCCGATTGGGAGCGTTGCCGCACGTACTTGTGGGCTTGGGTGTGGCGGATGCGGCGGGCAGGCGAAGACCTGCTTCAAGAATTTGGGAAAACTGCGCGTGCTGCCAGAGACTGCCCGCCGTAAGCAATCGCATCAAGAGTGCAGCCCGCCCGCGTGCAGAGGGGCGGGCTGCGGCCGTCCGTGTACAGTGTGGACGGCTTTTTTATTGCTCGATTCAAGAAAAAAAAAAACATCAAAACCGCCCAGGCCTGCATCGGGCCTGCTTCGCCTCCTCGAGCTCCTGCTCCTGCTCCTCCTCCTCCTCCTCCTCCTCCTCCTCCTCCTCCTCCTCCCTCCTCCTCCTCCTCCTCCCCTCCTCCTCCTCCTCCTCCTCCTCCTCCTCCTCCTCCCGCCTCCCTCCTCCTCCTTCTCCTCCTCCCCCTCCTCCTCCTCCTCCTCCTCCTCCTCCTCCTCCTCCTCCCCCTCCTCCTCCTCCTCCCTCCTCCTCCTCCTCCTCCTCCTCCTCCTCCTCCCCCCTCCTCCTCTCCTCATCCTCTCCTTCCTCCTCCTCCCCCTCCTCCTCCTCCTCCTTCTCCTCCTCCCCCTCCTCCTCCTCCTCCTCTCCTCCTCCTCCTCCTCCTCCTCCTCCTCCTCCTCTCCTCGCCCTCCTCCTCCTCCTCCTCCTCCTCCTCTCCTCCTCCTCCTCCTCATCCTCTTCCTCCTCCCTCCTCCTCCTCTTCCTCCTCCTCCTCCTCCTCCTCCTCCTCCTCCTCCCCCTCTCCCCTCCCCCTCCTCCTCCTCCTCCTCCTCCTCCTCCTCCTCCTCCTCCTCCTCCTCCTCCTGCTCCTCCTCTCCTCCTCCTCCTCCTCATCCTCCTCCTCGGGTCTCGTGTCGGTTTCTTACTTCAGGTGGGGGGATCAACTACAACAACAATCGGCTTAGGACTGTTCGCTCTTATCTGCTCGCGCGTCAATCAACCTGTGTTTCCCAACCCTCAATACCTGTCCTCTCTGTCGTCGATCGTACCCCCTTTGGGGTATATACTCCGTACCTGAGACGTGTAGCTGGCGCAGCCCCTACAATAGGAAGACTAGGGAGACGGGGGGAAACGAAAAAACATGTTAAAAATGAAATAACAAAAAAAAAAAAACAAGTGGGAAGAGCAAGGAGACAGGACAAATACATAGAGCGATGAGGAAAGGAGTGCGGGAAGGGAAGAAGGAGGGTAGGCGTAACGGGAAGGGAGAAGGATGGAGCACGAGAGAGACTCGCAGGAGGGAATTGGGACCAGGAAAACAAGAGACAAAACTAGACGGGCGGGTGGGGCGGGCGGACCCCAACGAGCGGGTCGGACGGGCGGGCCCAGAACCCTGCATCAGTCGCGAGAAAGTCTCCTGCGAGAATGCGATTCCCAAGCAAATCGCGAAGAAGTTTTACGCGAGAGCGTGAGTCCTGAGTGTCGAGGGCGCGGCGTCTGAATAAATTCCGCGGATGCCCCGAGGGAGAGCGTAATCTTGGGTAGATTGAACAATGAACTCCCGCGCAAGGGCGAGATTTGGAGTGAATTGTGAAGAATAGTCCAGCGGCAGCCGCTGTTGCAGACCTGAGCCCCAAGACTTTCCCTTGAAAAAAAGGTGCAAGCCCCAGGAGGGGCACTACAATCGAAAAAAAACAAGGTGCACCCAAGGGGGCGATCAACAATAGTCATTATTTAGATGCTAGCCAGCGTGGACCCCAAACAGTACATTTCTAGCAATATATGTTGTGCCACCTATGTGGAGCTGTATATGGTTTGTAATGTGTGTGGTGCACGTTAAGTGGTGCAATATGTGTTGTGCAAATGGCGTAGTACAGCCAATGTTGTTTCATAGTTGTGGTGCAATATATGCCATACAATCGACGTGCTGCAATCGCTATTGCGCTAAATATGTGTGGTGCAATCTGTGCGGTACATACTATGGGTGCGCAGCCTGCATGGTTCAATATATGTGGTGCAATATGTGTGGTGCGATCTGTGTAGGACCGTATGTGTGGTGCAAAATAGGTGGTGCAACCTATGTGATGCAATATAAATATACTGTATATACACATGTATATATCTATATGTATGTATACATGGCAAGCTGTGTGGTGCAGTAGTTGCGGCGCAATATATGTCGTGCAGAATATGCGGTGCAATAAATGTTGTGCAACAGGTGTGATGCAAACTATGCGGCGCAATCTACGCCATGCAAGAAATATTGCGCAGCATATGTGGTGCAATATACGTGGTGCTATATTTATATGTGTGCTGTAATGAATGTGGTGTCATCTACGTGGTCCAGTTTATGGGCGACGACGGGGCGGGGACGGCGACAACATAGCCGCCAGACCGCCACCCAGGCCCAGACGACGGGCGGCGACGAGGCGGCGACGGCGGGGCGACGGCGGCCACATGGCCGCCAGACCGACGACACGGCCCAGACGACGGGCGGCGACGAGGCGGCGACGGGGCGGCGACGGCGACAACATAGCCGCCAGACCCGCAGTCAGACCCAGTTCCTTAGAGAAGTGAAAAACCCAATGTGCAAGCGCTGTGTGGGGAAACTGACAAACCAACAGCTACAACAGCAGCACCAGCAACAACACACACACACACAACAGGAGTCGGCACCGCGGCCGACTCCGGCCACGCACCCAGGGACAGCGTAAGACCGATCCATCCCCCGCCACACTCGGATGTCTATGCAAGTTGCTACCCTTCGAAGGGAGACGACGACGACGACGACGACGACGACGACGACGACGACGACGACGACGCTTCGCAGCGTTGAAGCAACCGCTGGTCAGGCGAGGCGCGCCGGCGCAGACTGCAGGCGCGCTCTGCCGAGGGGCGCGCTCGAGCGAGGGCCGCTCTCTCCCGGGGCTGGGGGGCGGGCGACGGAACGCTGCGACCCCCCTGCCCTCCTCCTGCTGTGCTGCCCTCCTCCTCCTCCTCCTCCTCCTCCTCCTCCTCCTCCTCCTCCTCCTCCTCCTCCTCCTCCTCCTCCTCCTCCCCCCTTGCCCCCCCCCCCTTTGCCCCCACCCAGCAGTCCAGAAGAGGGCAGAAGCCTCTTCGATCCTCGACCCTCCCCCCTCCCCCTCGATCCTCGCTCCTGCACGGCGGGCACCGGACGGGGCAGGACTGCTCCGCAGACGCCCGGTGCTGCCGAGGAAGCGCCAGAGGTGGGCGCCAGGGTGCCCGCTCCTCCCTCGGTCGAGGCCCACCCCTCGCGGCGCGCCGGCGCGCACGGCCCCGTCCTTGTCCGCGGCCGCCCCGAAGCCAACTCGGGGGGCGGGGGCGGGAGCCGCGGAAAGGGCACCAGGGGGGGCCGCGGCGGGCGGCGGCGGCGGCGGGGTGGGGTCGGGGCGGAGGCGGAGGCCCGCGGCGTGCGCGAGCAGCGCGGTCGTGGTCTATCGTGATCGTGGTCGTGGTCGTGGTCGTGGTCGTCGTCGTCGTCGTCGCCAGGGTCGTCGTTGCCGTCGTCGTCGTCGTCGGCATCGTCGTCATGGTCGGTGTCGTCGTCGTGGCAGTGGTCGTGGTCATGGTCATGGTCGTGGTCGTGCTTGTGGTCGTCGTCGTCGTCGTGGGCGTGGTCGTGGGGTCGTGGTCGTCATCGTCGTGGACGTCGTCGACGTGGTCGTGGTCGTGGTCGTGGTCGTTGTCGTCGTCGGCGTGATCGTCGTCGTCGTCGGCGTCATGGTGGTGGTCGTAGTCGTGGTCGTGGTCGTCGTCGTCGTCGTGGTCAAGATCGTGGTCGTCGTCGTCGTCGTGATCCTCGATATCGTCGACGTCGTCGTCGTGGTCGTCGTCGTGGTCGTGGTCGTCGTCGTCGGGGTGGAAGCAGTCGTCGTCGTCGTCGTCGTCGCCGTCGTCGTAGTCGTGGTCGTGGTCATGGTCGTCCTCGTCGTGGTGGTCGTGGTCGTCGTCGTCGTCCTCGTGGTCTACGTCGTCGTGGACGTCGTGGTCATCGTCGTCGTCGTGGTGGTCGTCGGCGTCGTCACCGTCGTGGTCCTCGTCGTCGTGGTCGTCGTTGTGATTGGCGTCGTCGTCGTGGTCCTCGTCGTCGTGGTCGTTGTCGTGGTATCGTGGTGGCGGTGGTAGTCAGCGTGTGGTCGTGATTGTCGTCGTCGTCGTCGTCTTGGTCGTCGTGTCGTCGTCGTCGTCGAGGTAGTCGTGGTCGTCGTCGCCGTGGTCGCGGTCGTCGTCGTGGTCGTGGTAGTCGTCGTCGTGGCCATGGCCATCGTCTTCGTCCTCGTCGTCATCGTCGTCGCGGTCTTCGTCGTGATGGTCGTGGCGGTCGTGGTCGTCGTCGTCGTGGTCGTCGTCGTCGATATCGTGGTCCTCGTCGTCGTCGTAGTTGTGGTCGTGGTCGTCTTCGTGGTCGTGGTAGTCGTCGCATGGTCGTGGTCGTCGTCGTCGTCCTCGTCGTCGTCGTCGTCGTGTGGTCGTCCTCGTCGTCGTCGTGGCCCTCGTCGTCGTGGTCATTATTGTCAACGTCGTCGTCGTGGTCGTCGTCGTCGTGGTCGTCGTCTTCGTCGTCGTCGTGGTCCTCGCCGTCGTTGTCGTGATCGTCGTCGTCGTCGTAGTGGTCGTCGTCGCGGTCGTTGTCGTCGTCGTAGTCGTGGTGGTGGTCGTGGTCGTCGCTGTGGTGGTGGTAGTCGTCGTCGTGGTCGTGGTCGTCGTCGTCCTCGTCGTGTTGGTGGTCTTGGTCGTCGTCGTGGTGGTAGTCGTGGTCGTCGTGGTGGTCGTCGTCGTCGTGGTCGTCGTCGTCGTTGTCGTCATCTTCGTGGTCCTCGCCATCGTCGTCGTGTTCCTCGCTGTCGTGGTCGTGGTCGTCGTCGACATAATCGTCGTCGTCATCATCGTCATAGTCGTGGTCGTTGTCGTCGTGGTGGTAGTCTTCGTGGTGATCGTGGTCGTCGTCGAGGTCCACGTCGTCGTCGTAGTCGTCGTCGTCATGGTCCACGTCGTCGTCGTCCTCGCCGTCGTCGTGGTCGTGGTCTTGGTCGTCCTTGTGGTGGTGGTAGTCGTCGCATGGTCGAAGTTGTCGTCGCCGTCCTCGTCTTCGTCGTCTTGTGGTCGTGGTCGTCGTCGCATGGTCCTTGTCATCGCGGTCGTCGTCGCCAACGTCGTCGTCGTGGTCGTCGTCGTCGTCGCGTGGTCCTGGTCGTGGTCGTCGTCTTGGTGGTTGCCGTCGTCGTCGCGATCCTGGTCGTCGTTGTTGTGGTCCTCGTCGCGTGGTCGTGGTCGCTGTCGTCGTCGTGGTGGTTGTCGTCGTGGTCGTCGTCGATATTGCCACGGTCGTCGTTGTCGTCGTCGGTGTCGTCGTCGTCGTCGTTGTCCTCGCCGTCGTGGTCCCCGTCGTCGTAGGCGTCGTCGTCGTCGCTGTCGTCGTCGTCGTCGTGGTCGTGGTCGACGCCGTCGTGGTGGTAGTCTAGCCAACGACAGAAGAACATCCCCCAAGAACACGAGACCTTCCGCCGGCCAAAACGCACAGAACATCCAACAGTACCCTCCCCAGGGTGCACAAGAACATCCAACAAGCACGGAGAACGTTAGGGAACCATCCCTCGAATCGACCTCGATCTTATACCTCGATCCGACTGTGGTCGTCGTCGTGGTCGTGGTAGTCGTCGCCGTCCTCGTCGTCGTCGTCATGGTCGTCGTCGTCGTGATTCTCGCTATGGTCATCGTCGTTATCGACGTCTTCGTCGTCCTCGTCCTCGTGATCGTCGTGGTCCTCGTCGTGGTCGTGGTCGCCGTCGTGCTTGTGATAGTCGTGGTCGTCGTCGTCGTCGTCGTCATCGTCGTGTTGTGGTGGTGGTAGTCGTCGTCGTGGGAATCGTCGTCCTCATCGTCGTCCTCGTCCTGTCGTCCTCGTCGTCGTCGTAGTCGTGGTCGTCACCGTCGTCGTGGTCGTGATCGCCGTGGCCGTCGTCGTCGTGGTCGTCGCTGTCCTCGTCGTCGTTGTCCTCGTCGTGCTCGTCGTCGTCGTCAACGTCAACGACGTCGTCATCGTGGTCGTCGTCGCGGTCGTCGTGGTGGTGGTAGTCGTCGTCGTGGTCATGATCGTCGCGTGGTCGTGGTCGGCGTCGTCGTCGTCGTGGTCGTCGTCGTCGTGGTCCTCGCCGTCGTGGTCGTGGTCGTCGTCGTCGTCGACGTCGTCGTCGTCGTGGTGGTGGTAGTCGTCGTAGTGGTCGTCGTGGTCGTAGTCGTCCTCGTCGTCGTCGTCGCGTGGTCGTCGTCGTCGTGGTGGTCGTGGTCATTGACGTCGTCGTCGTTGTCGGCATCGTCGTCGTCGTGGTCCTCGTCGTCGTGGTCGTCGTCGTGGTCGCGGTCGTCGTCGTCGTCGTGGTGGTAGTGGTCGTCGTCGTCGTCCTCGTCGTCCTCATCGCATGGTCGTGGTCGTCGGTGTCGTCGCGATGGTAGTGGTGGTCGTGGTCGTGCTGTTCGTCGTCGTCGCCGCCGTCGTCGTTGTGGTAGTCGTCGTCATCGACATGGTCATCGTCGTGGTCCTCGTCGTCGCGGTCCTCGTCGTCGTCGTCGTCGCCGTCGCCGTCGTCGTGGTCGTCGTCGTCGTTGTGGCCGCGGTCGTGGTTGTCGTCGTGGTGGTGGTAGTCGTCGTCGTGGTCGTGATCGTCGTGGTCGTGGTCGTCGTCGTCGCGTGGTTGTGGACATCGTCATCGTCGTCGGCGTGGTGGTGGTTGTGGCCGTGGTCGTGGTCGTCGTCGAAGCGGTCCTCGTCGTCGTTGTCGTCGTGGTCCTCGTCGTCGTGATCCTCGTCGTCGACGACGACGTCGTCGTCGTGGTAGTCGGCGTTGTCGTTGTCGTCATCGTGGTCCTCGTCGTCGCGGTCGTGGACGTCGACGACGACGTCGTCGTGGTAGTCGTCGTTGTCGTCGTCGTCGTCGTGGTCGTGGTCGTGGTCGTCGTGGTGGCCGTGGTCGTGGTCGTCGTCGTCGTCCTCGTCGCAGTGGTGGTCCGTGGTCGACGTCGTCGTCGTCCGTGCGCGCCCATACGCCTCTCCCGAGGTCAGCTTGGTCATCCCCCTTGCAGGAGCCTGTAGGCATCGAATCATGATTCCGAATCGCCTCATGAGATCGGCTCGGAGCGTGCAATCGGGCCGCATCGGCGCGGAAGCGGAATCGAACCAAACCGGCCGCGCCAAGGCGCACAACTGAGCCGTGCAGAATCGGGCCGCATGGGATCGCCCCACAGTCGAAATCGGATCGGGTCGAGCCCAGGCGCTTCGAACCGGATCAAGCCAGTACCGAATCGGATCGATCGAATCGAAAGGAGCCCTGCGTTATCCTCCTCCCCCTCATCGACATCCTCCACGACCACGCCCACGACGGCGACGAATATCCTCTGGAGAAGGAACGATCCGCCACCGTGCCTTAAGCGCGTGGTGGAGCGCCCCCAGGCAAATAAAATTGCAAGAATCAGAAGAAGTGTAGGATTCCTGAAGGTCCGGACACGGGATTCCAGGAATTCTAGAAAGCATTCTGGGAGGCTCTGGAGGTTTGTCGCGCGACCCCCGCAGACCCAGACATCCGACGTCGTGATTCAGTGTTGCAACGTGGGCCCACAGAGGTCTGGACCACTTCCCCAGGACCAGTTCTTCATCCCGAGTTGTTCTGTTGATGGTCCAGGAGCCCGGTGAGGGCGCCCAAAAGACTAAAAACACTCAAAAGGCTCCTGTCGTGATTTTCTTCACGACGCGAAGATATGAGAGCGTCTCTGATTTTACGCGATAGCGGCCGTTACCGTCCCTGGCTGCCCCCCTCCCCACCCCCAAGTAACGTCACGATTCGTGCTGACCTCCGAAATGGCTTTTCTGATTATCTGGAGACATTCCCAAACGGCGCCGGCGCGAAACGTGACGTTACAAGCTCCTTGGGTAACGCCCGCTATGGCCCGGGTGTGAGAAAACTCGATCAAGGGAAGCCGCACCCGCCCAAAACAACTCCGACATCCCAAAACTCTGGCAAGGGTGCCCCAAAGAAGGCACAGGAGGCCCTCTGGTCGAGCCTCCACGCTCGTCGCCCAGGCCACTGCGGATCAGTCGCCCAGCTTTCAAAACCTCGATCGCCGCCCTCTGAGTCGTCGATCGTAACCCCCTCTTGGCGGAACATCTGCCTGACCTGCCACGTGTAATTTGTTGGCGCAGCCCCTGAAATGATGGGAGCGTTTTCCACCACCACCACCATAAGTTGGAGGGGGGAAGAAGGAGGACGAGGAGGAGGACGAAGAGGAGGAGGACGAAGAGGAGGAGGAAGAGGGCACCCTCCCCCTCCAACTTATGGTGGTGGTGGTGGAAAACAGGCCCACCATGAAAGAGGGGGAGGGGAGGAGGGAGAAGGATGGAACACGAGAGAGATGAGGGGAGTTAGAAGCAGGACAACAAGCGGCAAAAGCAGACGGGCGCCTCGGGCGGGCGAATCCTGACGGGCAGGTCGGGCGGGAGGGCGGGCCCGGGCGGCCAAGTCGGGCGGGCGGGTCGCCGAGGCATCAGTCCTGCACGAATCGCAAGGACGTCTGGAGTGATAGCGCGATAGCGCGCAACGTGAGGAAGTCTAGAGCGGGAGCGTGATTCCTCAGTGTCAACGGCGCGCCGTCTCCACAAATTGCGAGGACGTCTCGCGCGACAGCGCGATTCCTGCAGAAAACTGTGAAGACCTCCCGCGCGAGAGCGCGACTTGGAATAAACTGTGAAGGAATTTCAAGCGGGAGCCGTTGCTGAATATTCATTTCTAGAGAGTAATCATTGCTGATCTCCGGAAACGGCTCCGCGCGCTCTAGCCTCGACGCCCGCTACATTTTCTCTGAAAACGAGGCTCCTGCGCGAGCGTTGACTTGAGTGTAAAAGTGTACCCTTGGAGGCCTGGCTACAACGACAACGGCTCCGCTCGATACTTCCTCACAATTTACCCCGAAACACCCTGGCCAGAGAGGCCCCCGAACTCAGAACGGCGCTCTCGCTCGAGATTTGCAATTCAGTCAAGTTGGCGAAGGCCCAGCCACGACGACAAAGGCTCCTGCTCGATACTTCCTCACGATTTACTCCGAGAGCCCCTGGCCAGGAAGGCCCCCGAACATAGGAACGCCGCTTTCCCTCGAGACTTTCTCGCGATTCAGTCAGATTGGTGGAGGCCCAACTGCGACGACAAGGGCTCTCGTTCGATACTTCCCCAAGATGTATTCGCAAAGGCCCTTGCCAGGGAGGCCCTCGAACTCAAGAATGGCGCTCTCGCCCGAGATTTCCTCGTACTTCTGGCAAGGTGGTGGAGGCCCAGACACAGCGACAAGGGTTCCCCTTCGATATTTCTCAATCTGTATTCCGAGAGCCCCTGGCCTGGCCAGAGAGGCCCCCGAACTCAGGAACGGCGCTCTCGATCGAGAGTTCCTCGCACTTCAGTCAGTGGCCGACAAGGAAGATTTTCCCCCGACAGGGGGCGCGATCGAAAACGAAGTGGGCGGGTATCGAGGGTTGGGTTATACAGAATGCAAGACACGCGTGCCAGTAAGAGCGAACAGTCTTAAAATGAGTGTCGTTGTTGCTGCTGCTGTTGTTGGTGTTTTTGCTGCTGTTGGTGGTGCCGTTGTTGTTGTTGTAGACCGGGGGCCAAAAGCACAGTCTGAGCCCCAACACTTTCTTTTGTAAAAGAAAGATGCGAAACCAGGAAGGGTACTTCAATTTCAAGAGTGCACCGGAGGAGGGGGATCAACAGTAATAACTTCCCAGCCCTCCTGTTTTGGGGTCTCATTTTGAAAAGAGCACTGTGGCACCCACTCATCATTCTTCCCCTCCTCCTCTGCGCTGCTCCCTGGGCGGCTGCGAACTGCACAACTTTCGCCACTTGCGTGGGCTCCTGGGAGGCACGGGGGAGTCGCGGAGAACGCGCACCCAGCCGAGACCTCGCAGCTCCCTGCGGGGCTGCGGACTGCGCAATCGTGACCACGTTCGTAGTCTTCTGGGTGGCACGGCGGAGTCGCGGAGTACGCGCACCCAGCCGAGACCTCGCAGCTCCCTGGGGGGCTGCGGACTGCGCAACCGCGGTCACGTTCGTAGTCTTCTGGGTGGCACGGCGGAGTCGCGGAGTACGTGCACCCAGCCGAGACCTCGCATCTCCCTGGGGGGCTGCGGACTGCGCAACCGTGGCCACTTTCGTGGTCTTCTGGGAGGCACGGCGGAGTCGCGGAGTACACGCACCCAGGCGGGCCCTCGCAGCTCCCTGGGGAGCTGCGGACTGCGCAACTGTCGCCACTTTCGTGGGCTCCCGGGAGGCACAGCGGAGTCGGGCAGTACACGCACCCACGCGGGCCCTCGCAGCTCCCTGGGGAGCTGCGAACTGCGCAACTTCCAGAAATGGAAACTCAACAGCTGCAGCAGCAACAACAAGAACAACAACAAGAACAACCACAACAACAATAACAACAACAACAACAACAACAACGACAACAACAACAACAACAACAACAACAATCACTTTACCCGAACGCTCAGTGTTCTCACCAGTGCCAGGGTTTTCATGCGACGCCAGCCAATACCCCCACTTTGTGGGGGGGCAGTGCAAGCTCTACCAAATATCCACACGACTCTTCGCCACCACCCACACCCAGCTTCCCGCCCTATGACGTTCGGACACTTCACTTCGTGGCCTGCGGACGACCGTGGCTACTACACTGGCGTGGAGTACACACCCACAGAAGTTGTTAAGCCTACGTTCGTACACCCACAGAAGTTGTTAAGCCTTGTGAACCCACAGAAGTTGTTAAGCGCTTCTCAGAACATATGTTGCCATTGGTTCATAGGATTCGGACAGCGCGCGCGGGTAGAAATTTTGAAAAGTCGTGCAGGTGTTTTTCGAGGACCTACGGTGCGATTCGTGTGATTTTATGATGCGCGGTGCTAAAATTCTTAAGAAGCCCAATGGTTTTTGGAGATTTCGGCGTGCGCGCGCGAAGAAAAAACGAATGTGTCCCGCATGGTATTATTTGACAGGGATGATGGCCCTGGCAGGTGCGCAACCGTTGTCGCAGAAGTTCGAAAAAGTTGCTCGCAAAAGCCCGTTTGACAGAAATGTTTAAAAAGTGTTGGGTTTCCTACGAATCCGCAAGAGCGCGCGGGATGAGATTTTGACAATTTGTTGTTGAAAAACCATTGGTTTTTTGATGTTTTTATGTTAAAATCGCTGCGAACACTAAGGTTTTGGAAGGATTTCGTCTTGCGCGCGCGAATGTCCACTTTACCTTATTTTTTGCAAGGGATTCTTGAAATTTGATTATATTAGAACAAGAAATGTCATTTTCTATTGTTTTTTGCAAGGGAAAGCGGATTACAACAAAACAACCGGATCCTGTACACACCCTCTTTTCTGAGGCTTCCTCACGAAAATGATGAAAATGTAGCTGCGGCCTAGGCGGCGCAGGGGGGGCGCGCACCAGGGGGCCCAACAATAATTATTCTTTAGAATAAATAATGTTCAACAGCAACAACAACAACAACCACAACAGTAACAGCAAAAACGACAACAACAACAACAACAACAACAGCAACAACAACAACAACAACAACAACAATCATTTAAGACTGGGGACACTCCGTTCTCACCAGTGCCAGGGTTTTCATAGGAGGCGGGCAATACCCCCACTTTGTGGGGGGGCCGGTTCAAGCTCTACCAAATTTCCAAACGACTCTTCGCCACCACCCACACCCAGCTTCCCGCCCTATGACGTTCGGACACTTCACTTCGTGGCATGCGGACGACCGTGGCTACTATTCAGGGCCCCGCGGCCGACGACGACGGCGTGCGCGCGCGAAGAAAAAACGAATGTGTCCCGCATGGTATTATTTGACAGGGATGATGGCCCTGGCAGGTGCGCAACCGTTGTCGCAGAAGTTCGAAAAAGTTGCTCGCAAAAGCCCGTTTGACAGAAATGTTTAAAAAGTGTTGGGTTTCCTACGAATCCGCAAGAGCGCGCGGGATGAGAGTTTGACAATTTTTTGTTGAAAAACCATTGGTTTTTTGATGTTTTTATGTTAAAATCGCTGCGAACACTAAGGTTTTGGAAGGATTTCGTCTTGCGCGCGCGAATGTCCACTTTACCTTATTTTTTGCAAGGGATTCTTGAAATTTGATTATATTAGAACAAGAAATGTCATTTTCTATTGTTTTTTGCAAGGGAAAGCGGATTACAACAAAACAACCGGAATCCTGTACACACCCTCTTTTCTGAGGCTTCCTCACGAAAATGATGAAAATGTAGCTGCGGCCTAGGCGGCGCAGGGGGGGCGCGCACCAGGGGGCCCAACAATAATTATTCTTTAGAATAAATAATGTTCAACAACAACAACAACAACAACAACAACAACAACAACAACAACAACAACAACAACAATTACTAGCACGTGGGGACACTCCGTTCTCACCAGTGCCAGGGTTTTCATAGGAGGCGGGCAATACCCCCACTTTGTGGGGGGGCCGGTTCAAGCTCTACCAAATTTCCAAACGACTCTTCGCCACCACCCACACCCAGCTTCCCGCCCTATGACGTTCGGACACTTCACTTCGTGGCATGCGGACGACCGTGGCTACTATTCAGGGCCCCGCGGCCGACGACGACGGCGTGCGCGCGCGAAGAAAAAACGAATGTGTCCCGCATGGTATTATTTGACAGGGATGATGGCCCTGGCAGGTGCGCAACCGTTGTCGCAGAAGTTCGAAAAAGTTGCTCGCAAAAGCCCGTTTGACAGAAATGTTTAAAAAGTGTTGGGTTTCCTACGAATCCGCAAGAGCGCGCGGGATGAGATTTTGACATTTGTTTGTTGAAAAACCATTGGTTTTTTGATGTTTTTATGTTAAAATCGCTCCGAACACTAAGCTTTTGGAAGGATTTCGTCTTGCGCGCGCGAATGTCCACTTTACCTTATTTTTTGCAAGGGATTCTTGAAATTTGATTATATTAGAACAAGAAATGTCATTTTATAGTGTTTTTTGCTAGGGAAAACGGATTACAACAAAACAACCGGATCTTGATGACATCGAATTACCTGAGGCTTCCTCACGAAAATGATGAAAATGTAGCTGCGGCCTAGGCGGCGCAGGGGGGCCGTGCACCAGGGGCCCCAACAATAATTATTCTTTAGAATTAATAATGTTCAACAACAACTACAACAACAACAACCACAACCATTACCACAACCACAACCACAACCACAATCGCAACAACAGCAGTAGTAGCAGCAACAACAGCAACAACAACAACAACAACAGCAGCAGCAGCAACAACAACAATAACAACAACAACAACAACAACAACAACAACAACAACACCAACAACAACAACAACAACAGCAGCAGCAGAAGCGGCAGCAGCAGCAACAACAGCATCAGCAGCAGCAGCAACAACAACAGCAACAACAACAACAACAATAACAACAACTGCAACAACGACAACGACGACGACAACAACAGCAACAACCACAACAACAGCAACAGCAGCAACAGCAACAACAGCAACAACGACGACGACGACAACAACAGCAACAACAACAGCAAGAACAACAACAACGAAAGAAACAACCAAGCAGACTCGGGGCCACATAATCTCACTTCACCCATCCACTCGGGGATGGTGTAAGACCGTTCGGCCCCCTCACTCTGATCTGCAAGTAAAACCTCCAAGAAACTTTCGTGCGGCGGGGCTGGCGGCCCCTGGAAAGGTGGCGACATCAGAACCCTACGCCTACCAACCATCGATTCTCCTGAATCGATGGGAGGCGGGCTCGGATTTCGCCACGTATTCGACGAATTCCGATCCCTACCCCGCCGCACATCGAGTTGCCTGACTCATTGATCGGCGAGGGTAGGGCTCGGATTTCGCCGCTGACTGGAACCACGCGGGGGTCAGACGCAAGTTTTGCTCCACGGCGATCACAGAAGCCCGAGTGCTGTATGATGCGCTTCGCCGAAGCCCGCGCACGCGTCGCCTGCGCAGCTCGCTCTTATACTCGCCTGCAGTCGCCGAGGTGGAAGCCACTCGGCACGCGCGCGCCGAGCGCGCGAGACGAATCTCGAGGGGCCCTCGGGCGCGAGCCGTGGCGAAAGCAGGCGGCCACCAAAGTGCACCCAGCGCACGGTCACGAACTTCTGCTTGGCGTGTCGCGGCGGCGGCCCCGGCGACACACCATGCCCTGCAAGCGGATACGGCGTGTCGCCCCGCCTCGCAGGGTGGGAGGCTGGGAGAAGCTCGTGACTTCGACGCCTGGGGACTGGGACGCGGTTCGCGCGTCGCGACGGAGCGTGGTGGGCCCGAACCTGCGGAGCGACACGCTGAGCAGACCTTCCTGACCGCAGCCCCTGGCGGCGGAGCAGAGGCCGAGCAGCAGCCAGGAGCACCGGGGTGGGCGCGGGGAGAGAGGGGGGGCGCCCGGGGCCCTCGCGGCGAGTCCATCACTTCCACACGCTCCGCACCTCCGCGGAACCGTCCGGGAGGATGACGCACTGGGAGTGCATCTTGATGCCCTTCCAGCCCGGCTGCATCCACGGCCAGGTCTTGTAGTCGTCCCAGTCGACCTTCCCAGCGTCCTGCAGGGTGGGCCCCTGCCGCGGCTGCATGCGCGGCGGCAGGTCCTTCGTGCTCACGCTGTAATACTCCTGGTGCAGCCTGTCCTCGATCACCCTGCGCACCGCGGCAAAGTCCTCGTAGCCCTCCGACATCGCCGCGGGTGTGGTCATCGCCATGGGGGTCACGTTGCGTCTTCGGGGGGCCTCGTCTGTCCCGTCGCGCCGAGGCCGCGTCGAATCCACGTCGGATTAACGTCGAATCCGTGTCGGACCTGCGTCGAACAACCGTCGGATACCGCGTCGGAGACAGGAAGGGGTCCTCCATTTATATACAGGTCAGACGAAGCCCCCGATGATGCAACGCAGATCGGGGCCAGCACCACCTGCGTGGAGGGATCCCGCAGACACCCCAAGCCACCTGAGCCTCGCAGGCTGTCTTGAGCCACGGCCTGGGTTACCGTCTCATACTTCCGCGGCCTGGGGGGAGGCACCCCTTGCTGTCAAATCGAATGGCCCGACAGTGCCAGTCCGAACCCACACGAGACGAGGAGGCCCCCGAAACGTAACGTCAATGCCTGACCGTACGATGAAGCCACATGGGCCAAAGTATTACACAATGCGAATGTGATTGGTAGGACCCGCAAGACATCTACGCGGAGAACCCGCATTAACTGGAAGAGACTTCCGCACAGCTGACTCCGAAATGAGGCGGGCGGGCGGCACGTCAGAACTGATATGTCGATGCACGTCCCCGATGAGCGTGCTCATACAAGGCTTGCATATATCGACGCGAAGTCCAACGATGGCTCCTGAGACCCAACTGCAAGAGCGGGGGAGTGATTGCCCCAATACTCTCCCACGGCGTGTTCATGAATGTGGCTCCCGCCTAGGGACTTCCCCACAGCTCACTCAGGAGATGCCTCGTAAACCTGGTTCTGTGTCACGAAGTCTGTGAACAGCCGCTCGGATGCCAAGAGAGACTCCCGAGCCCCCTCGGGGAGCAAGGGAGCTGGTACCGCTCGATGCCCCGTGAGAAATCAATCAAGAATGCACAGCTCCCGCTGGACAGGTCCCACAGCTCGCTGTACCCACCCTTCACAGAATTGGCGACGAGCCGCTCGGACTCTAACGCTGCTTCCTGGAACTGCGATGCCGCTGTCAACAACGTGGCCCCACATCTGTATCTGGGAGGAGAGGAGACGGCAAGGGCCTGTTGGTTCTGCAGGTGACACAGGAGGAAAAGGACGACGAGGAGGACGAGCAGAACGAGGGGGAGAACGAGAACGACGACAACGAGGAGAACGAGAACGAGGGCGCCTGCCCTCGTTGTCGCTCCCTTCCCCCACTCGGCCCTCCTCCTCCTCCTCCCCCTCATCCTGCGCCTGCTCCTCCTCCTCCCATGCTAGCCAAAGCTTCAGCACTAAACACTTCAACATCGCAGCTATCCGCCATCCCCCGTCTCAAGCCACGAGGTTGGTATCCCCGTTCACTGAAAAGCACCACCAATTGACTGATGAAGGGAACCACCCGTGCCCTAACTGACAGCCGTGACGCTTCCCCTCCTCACATGGTATCTGCAGTACTTCCAGCGCTACCTTGGGCTCGAATGCTGGTGGATCTTTCAAGGACGTGTCGGGCGGTTACGGCACGGCGCACGGTGTTTCATGTTCTGTGGGCTCCTGCGACGGCATCTCCCCCGCGACGGCGGCCGAGGAGCGCCGCGTGGCGGAGCGTCGAGCCTCGCTGCAGCAAAGGGGCCGATGCCTCCGCACCAGCCGGACATCGCGGAGCAGATTCCCGCGGCCTGGCCCCGTCCGATGACGGGGGAGCCGGGTGAGGATGGAGCCTCCGACCGGGGGGTGGCCGATGCCTCCCTCTTTGGTCCCAGCGGAGCTGCTTCAAGGGGAGGGGGGTGGTCGGCTCCTCCGCGGCATCCGAACCCAGCCCCCAACGCTTGGGAGGGGCTCATGGTTCGTGCGGGGCCCCCTGGGAGCAGGTGGCCGATGCCTCCGCTGGCGCGGCGTGGACCGATGCCTCCAAGGAGGACCAAGGAGGTCAGCGTCACACGATCCGTCGCAGCACCATTGATGAGGAGTTCGACCCTTTCGACCTACTCGGTCTTAGCGCCGAGCAACTGGCGGTGGGAGCTCCTGCTCTACCTGATGATGCTCCCATTGCTGCAGGTCGCAGTGGACAAATCGGCGTTGGCAGCCCATGACTCCCAGAACAGGCTCCTATCCTGTGGTAAGTCGAGCTGGGCGCCAATGCTGATGTTTGCTGCACGACAGTAGGACGGGGGGTCCCAGGCAGCGCGGTTCCTGCGTGTCACAGCCGATGCCTTTGTGGACGGCGCGGAGCGCAGCTTGGACAAGGATGGGTGGAACGCGTCAGCCTGTCACAGCACGTCCAAAGGTAAGGGAGGACCCCCGGGGGGCGAGTGGATGTTGGCTACGAAGAGCTTGGCCACCGCTTCCTGTGGCGGAGCTCGTCGGGCCTCGGTCGCGAAAGAGCAGAAGGGCCCCTTTCCGAGACGCTCAGCCCTCACGGGGCACCTCTCCTCGGACAATGACTTAGTGGTCGGTTTGTGTTTGCTTCCTGGGCTTGGCACGTCTGGGTCTGCCAGCTCAGACCTCGTAGCGGTCAGCGCGTGCGTGAACGGATTGGCCGGCCCGTGGGTCATTGTTGGGGGTTGGAACCTCACTCCAACCTCCATGGCCAACACGGGATGGCCCGAGAAGATGGGAGGTCGCATTGCCATACCCGACAACTGTGACACCACGTGCTACAAAGCAGCTGCAAGTAGTTTAATCGATATCGCCGTCGCCAGGTCTGAATACGCTCATCGCATCGGCATCTCGGGGCGTTTGCTGCTGCAGGGTGGGAAACTCACATCGGTCCGCAGGTTATTCTGCAAGGTGCTGCACAGGCCTGGTGGCTCAAAAGCTCGACGCCGTTGAGCCCCTGCCCAGTCCAGGCCGACCTGAGAAGGCTGCCGACCCCGACAGTCAGCGGTCTAAGCAGCGCGATGCGGCGTTAGTCAAGAGACGGGGGGCTCTTTCTCCAGACCGTCAGGAGGACTTTCATTTGATGCATGGTCCTGGGGAGCATACACCCTGCGAAATGCTTAAGAAATCATGGGTTAAGAAATTCAGAGTCTCAGAACTGGAATAAAAACCCAGAACTTCTATCAAAATCTTGGGATTTTTGAAATGTTAAGAATAATCAAGACTCTGGCCGAAAACTTAGGTTTTCTTAAGCATCGCCTAAGGTGTACCGCTGCCCAGGGGCCTCGGGTTGAGCAATGTGTTTCCAGCGAGCCTCGGGCGGAGTGTGCGAGGGCAGCACGGTGCTCCCGAGCCGACCCAGGCCTGCCAGGAGGCGCGTTATTGCTACGAACTGCAGACTCGCAGCGCAGCGGGGGTCAACCTTGGTTCTGCTCGGTGCGCCAGAGGGGTAGCCAAAGTCGAGCTGGCTGCTCACCTGCAGCAGGGTCCCAGCGTTTCCCCCCGTCCGATGCCTGGTCCCGCTGCTTGATGTTCGGTTGCTGGGCAGGCGCCCAGAGCTACGCCTAAAAGAACACCCACACCCGGGGCAGTCTTCACACGATCCTGGAGCGCTGGCTTCGTCCCATCGGGCACGGCAGGGACGCTCCTCGTGCCATCCTGGGGTTGGGCAGAGCTGCATGGCTTGAAGATATATCTGAGATTACCCTGGATCGACTTCAGGCGGCGGTTAGCTCTTTGCCTGTGGAAGATCGGGAGAGAGAGACGGGCATGCGCCCATGGACCTTATGAGGCTTCCCCCCCTGGGCCAGGCCGAGTTCGTCGAGCTTCTCGCCTCTGCAGAGAGGACAGCGCTGGTGGCCCACCCCGCTGCTTTCCAAGGTCGGCGCGCTGTTGCCGAAACGCCGAGGGGGGCGAGAGGGCCATCGGTCTTCTTGCCTGAGTCGGCCAAGACTCAGTCGCGAATGAAGTACGGCCGCACCTCCCTGGAGCCCCAGGGCCTCGGCGACGTGTGGGGCACCGCGACTACGGGGAGTTCAGTCCTGCAGGCCTCGATCGCGCGGCCTCTCCTCGACGGAACGGCGGCGTGTCTGAGATTAACAGTGGCCACGCTGTTGTTTGACCCTGAAGAATATGACAAAGCGCCCTGGGCGCTGTTAGATTGGGGGTTCCCGCTATTGCTACGAGCCACGAGAGTCAGCGTTGCGCTGCTCCCCTCAGGGTAAGAGGTCAACAAAGGGCCACGCAGCCAGTTGTCCCCACCCGCTCGCTTGTGGCGGGGTCTCCTCACGGGGGGGCAGGGCAGCCACAACATGTTTGCACCCGCTGTCGGATGATGCTCAAAAGGGCGACATGTGCTTCTAGCTGGACACTTATTGATGGCTGTGTTGCGCGTGGAAGGCGCGGAAACTGTGGTGGGGCAAAGCATCTTCGATTCGTCTGGCAAGACTGCGTTAGGCCGAGGGATCCGAATTGCGGTCAAACTCAGGGACAGGGGCATCCCCGTCACACTCGCCAGGACGGGAGTTGATCTCGGCGCAGGTGTCAGCGCTGGCAAATTCCGCTCCAAAGGTTCTAAAGCTGATAGCCGCAGAGCAGCCAGCAGCTTCGGGATCAGGCAGAATGCGTCGTTGAAGAAGCGCCTCAAGGTTCCTGGTCTATTGGCGCCCTTCCCCAGCGCACGCATGCCCATCAAGCGCAAGGGCTTGCGCCCAGTAATGTGCTTAGGCTGCGCAGGCAGGCCGCGTCCTCAGCGCGCGGCTAGGTCCCAGGCTGGCGCCTCACCACGGCACTGGAAGCCAAGTTCGTCTCAAAGGATCCTGGGGTCGAGGCAATTCGTTTCGGAGTCTTTGGTCTGCTGGCACAAGCACCCCGGCATCGCGCTAGGGTTCAGGAAGGTTTTTGGGGGGTGTCTCTCCGTCGCCTCAAGCGCACTGGCCGCGGCAACCGACGCAGGGCCCGAGGGCCTGTCTCTGAAGAGCCCTCGGGACACACAAATAAATAGACACAAATGACAGGATTCCCCATATTTTCCTATATTTTCTTGGTTTTTGTCTTCCCCCCAATTCCCATAGTTTCCCATGTTTTCTGGGGAATCGCCGATAAATTGTGTCTGTGTGTTTTTTCCCCTCCTGAGTCTCGGCCGTCCAGGCCACCGTGCTTGATGCAGGATTCCAGGATGGGATCCGAGGGATGCTTCCGCCCGGCAGCGTCGCACTCTTGGCGGTCTTGTCGAGGACTGGTCGACCCCCGCCTCTACAGAGCCAGGCTCTGACCCGTTGGATGTTGATGTTTCTGAGCTCCTGGGGGACCCGTGTTTGGATCTTAGGTCTCGGCCCTGGGCTTCGGCGCCTCAGCACGAGGCGGGCTCGGGTTCGAGGGGCGGGGGCGATATCTATCTATCTCCGCCGCGAGATGGCTCGTTCATCCAAGGAAGGGGGCATAGCGAAAACGGGCTCACCACGGCTGTGGTTGGAAGCGCCTGGTGACCTCGAGTCAGGCGCCCCCCCCTTGGCTCTCCACAGGACCAGCTGTGCCCCGGCTGCCAGAAGTGCCCCGAGACTTTCATGCATCGCGCGTGGCTGTGCGGGGCCAATGCTGACCATGAAGATCACACACCAAGATAGGCAGCGTAGTCACGCAGGTGTTGGTCAATGCCGACTCCTCCCCTGGGCTACGGCTCAGAGGGGCTGCTCCTGTTGGGCCCACCCGCCCGACCTCTCCGGACTCAGGTGTTACGACGAGCCTCGTTAGCGTGAGCGAGGCTTCTCTCGCAGAGTGCTGTGAACCTGGCTCGGCCACGGCTATTTTGGGAGATGGGTCGGGAGGTCGCCTTTCGTCCTCCGTGCGTCGCGAAGCTCTCCGGGGCAATGAGGGGCGCGTCCGGGGCGGAAAACTCCACCGGGGCGGGCGCCAGAAAACCCCATCAGGGTGACGAAGAAGGAGGACGATGAAATCACTGGGAAAGTACGGCAAATTCACTCGTCCTGATTTGGTGCGGGCCAGGGTCCGTTGTCATCTCCCGGAGCTCGCAAGACGGGTGGCAAGCTCTCGGTGGGGCGTCCGCGGGCCTTGCTGGCCCCACTCTCGGACTGCTTTCCGCGGTGCAGAACTGCCCGCCCCGGCTCCGGCCCTGTAGGGCTCGAAGGGCTCTCTTCGATTTGGTCACTGTTCACACGCCTCGTCTTTTCGGGTGGGACGTCTTCGGCACCGCCTGATCCCGAGGCTTTGCCTCCTCCTGGCCTGACCGTGAGGCCTCTCTTTGTACCCCCCCCCCTCTTTGTTAATTCAAGCTTCGCGCGGCCCGCTTAGCTTCGACCGGAAGAGGTGCGCTCTCGACCCGCGAATCAAAAAAGTCTTTTCGGGTGGGAGGGGAGCGGGGGGGGGGGTCTCGCGTTCGTGACGGGCGGGACGGGGATGCGCGGTATCCGGAGGAGACTCCCGGGAGCCGCGGGGAGGGCGAAGTCCTTGTGTTGATTGGGCTCCCTCTGGCACTGATCACGAGGACCCCGGTCTGAGCTCGCACGGGAAATTTCGAGCATCGGACACCGCAGCCGCGAGGCTACCGAGCGTGACTGGGCGGCAGGCCTCGATGACGCTGCGCCCGCCACGGATCAGCGGGATGCCACCGCCGCTCTCGCTGGGAGGCCAGGGCGGAGCGCCCTCGCTGATGATGTTGCTGCTGATCCCATCGGAGGCAGGAACACTCTCGAGGCTCCTGGGAGGGTCCGTTCAGGCACCGAGCGGGACAAGGCTGCCCGTGCCAGCGCCCACTGCACTGCGAAGTGCGAGGCGAAGAACCGCGGAAGCGAACACACGTGCACGAACGGTCTCAGACACCAGGCCGACGGGTCGCGCACCAAGTGAGACAGCAGACACCCACGGGCCCAGGGACCGACACAACCACAGCCATGGCCACTTCTGTGCCCTCCTCTCCTCCTCCTCCTGCGCCTCCTCCTCCTCCTCCTCCTCCTCCTCCTCCTCCTC
>CAUYUJ010018344.1:157957-165699 GCA_963575745.1 Prorocentrum cordatum | reverse complement strand
GGTTCATGATCTGCTTCAAGAGCACGCGGCGCTTGCCTCCCGAAGCTGGGTCCCAGCGCCTGATGAGCTTCCTCATCGCCTCGGCGCCGTTGCCCTTGGGAGTGTTCATCACTAGGGCAAAGCTCTCACCTTCTGTCAGCGTCTGGAGTGCGACGTACAGTTGGCTGACCTTCTCGCGGAGGTCTGGAATGAACTCATCCTCGTCATCGTCGTCACTGCCGAACCTTGCCTCCAGAACCTCCATGCTAATCACCGTGGTCTCCTGCGCCTGATCCTCCACCCACTCCAGCAGCTTGCGGAACTGCTCTCCGAAGACTGCCGTCAGGTACGCGTTCGTCTTGCGGTACCACTCCAGGAACTTCGCTTCCTCATTCTTGAAGATGGAGGGCTTGCCCAGCCCCTTGGTGTCCACAAGGGAAAAGGCCGGCGCAGAAGACTTCTCTTTTCTTTCATCTGACAGCTTCTGCACCGCATCGCCGAGCTGCTCGGCCAGCCGTGGTAGATCTCCCTGAGCCTGGACCTGCCGAGCGAGCTCCGTCCTGATCTGAACATTCTGCTGCTGCATCTGCTCGGCCTGCTGCGTCAACTGTGCATTCTGAAGCCTCAGCGCCTCCACCGCTGACTGCAGGCTGGCTAAGGCCTGCCTCTCTTGGTCGTTCATCGCAGCTGCCTGGCCTTGACGTACTTGAGGTACTCACCGAGCACCGACCAGAAACCCTTCAGGTACTTCTGCTTCAGCACCTTCGCCACCACGTGGCGCCACCTGCGCTGCACCCTGTCGTTGGTCTTCTCGACCCGGGCCTCCTCGTCTGGCACCCACAGCCACACGCCGCCGGCAGCCCCGCTATCGCTGCTCGAAGCCGTGGCTGGAGTGTGCAGGGCGGGCCGCGCTGGAGCGCGGCCGGGCTGGTGCGCGGGAGCGCCGGTTAAACCGACGCTCCGCTACCATGCAACGCTCCTTTGACACAAATGAGCTGCGGACGTCAAACGATATCGATAAGAACAGATACCACTGATTGTGCACGTGAAGGGAAACAGGTCCGAGTCCGCAGAAATGAAAGCGTTTGCCGATTGCTGACGCGGTCCAGCGCGGCCTGCTGGATGGCCAAGCGGCGCTGGTGGGACCGGCGGAGTGGGAAGAGCACGGGCCATGACATAAATGACAGGGTTAGCCGATGGCCCGCGCGGTCTGGCCCAGCTTTGCGGCAAACGGTGCTTACGGAACTGGTGGAGCGGGAAAGGCACGATCCCTAGTAAATCCGCCACTGCGACCCTCAACGCGATGGGAGGATGGGTGGGAGAGGGAGGATGATGGCAGATGTGGGGAGGGTGCACCTAGCTTCTCCTCCCCTCCTCTCTCCCTGGCTCTATCCCCTCCTTCTGACCGCCCCTCCCTCCTCTCTCCTCTCTCCTCCCTCCTTTCGTCCGCCACTTCTTCCCTCCATTACTCCCTCCCTCTCATCCCACACTCCCTCCATCCATCCATCCATCTCTGCCTCTCTGCCTTCACCCTCCCTCCTTGCTTTGTCACCGCCCTATCCTTCCATACCTCAACCCCTCCCTCCCTCCCTCCCTCCCTCCCACCTCCCTCCCTCCCTCCCTCCCTCCCACCTCCCTCCCTCCATCCCCTCCCCCCATCCCACCGCCCCCTCGTGCTTGGAAGCCTCTGGCAGCGGCTCCCTAGTCTCAGGACATGAGATGAAGCCGAAGCCGGCGCCCTCGTTGAAGGACTTTATCGTGCCCCGGAAGCGCCTGCGCTTCTACCCAATCGCACGGGCCCTCAGTCTTCTCCACCTGCTCTTCAGCATCCTCCTACTCCTCCTCCTCCGCCTCCTCCTCGGCGTCCACCACCACGTGTACTTCATCATCACATGCATGTCCTGCTTCCATCCTTCCCTGCATCATCAGAATCAGCATCGGCAGCACGAAAACATTGAACGCAGCATTCCCAGTACCGTCATCATCATCATCATCAGCATCATCATCATCATCATCATCATCATCATCATCATCATCATCATCATCATCATCATCATCATCATCATCATCAATATCAACATCATCATCATCATCACCCACCACCACCACCACCACCACCATCATCATCATCATCATCATCATCATCATCATCATCATCATCATCATCATCATCATCATCATCATCATCATCATCATCATCATCATCATCATCATCATCATCATCATCATCATCATCATCATCATCATCATCATCATCATCATTTTATCATCATCATTTTATCATCATCATCATCATCATTCTATCATCATCATCATCATCATCAGCAGCAGCAGCAGCGCAGCAGCATCATCATCATCATCATCATCATCATCATCATCATCATCATCATCATCATCATCATCATCATCATCTTGATCTTCATCTTCATCAGCATCATCATCAGTATCATCATCAGCGTCATCATCCGCATCATTATCATTATCATCATCATCATCATCACCAGCATCATTATCATAATCATCATGAGCATATTCGTCTTCATCATCATCAGCATCAGCATCAGCATCATCACAATCACCATCATCAGCATCATCATCAGCATCAGCAGCCAGCGCATCGTCATCGTCATCAGCATCATCAACATCAGCAGCAGCATCATCACCATAATCCTCCTCAACCGCATTAGCATCATCATCGTCAGCATCATCATCAGCACCATCAGCACCCTCATCATCACCACAATCAGTATCATCATCATCATCATCAACATCATCTTAATCATCATCATCATCATCATCATCATCATCAGCACCATCATCAGCACCATCATCAGCAGCGGCACCAGCCTCATCCTCATCAGCAGCATCATCATCAGCATCATCAGCATCATCAGCATCAGCAGCAGCATCATCATCCTCACCCTCGTCCTCCTCATCATCATCACGAGCATCATCATCATCATCATCATCATCATCATCATCATCATCATCATCATCGTCAGCATCATCATCATCATCAGCATCACCATCGGCACCCTCATCATCACCATCATCAGTATCATCATCAACAACAGCATCGTCATCATCATCAGTATCACCACCGTCATCATCATCATCATCATCATCATCATCATCAGCATCACCATCATTATCAGCTTAATCATCAGCAGCAGCAGAATCACCATCATCATCAACATCACCATCATCAGCAGAAGCAGCAAGATCATCGGCATCATCGTCATCATCAGCAGCATCAGCATCATCATCATCAGCATCATCATCAGCATCGTCATCATCATCATCAGCATCACCATCATCGTCACTACCATCATCATCAGCATCATCAGCGGTAATACGCATCATAATCACCATCATCAGCAGCATCGTCATCATCATCATCAGCATCATCATCATCATCGTCATCATCAGCAGCATCATCAATGTTAACGTCAACGTCATCATCATCATCATCATCGTCATCATCAGAATCAGCATCTGCATCGTAATCAGCATCGTAGTCATCATCATCAGCATCATCAACATTATCATCATCAGCAGTCGCAGCATCGTCATCATCATTATCATCAGCGGCATCATCATCGTCATCGGCATCATCATCATCATCATCATCATCAGCACCACCATCACCATCGTCAGCAGCAGCATCATCATCAGCATCATCATCGTCACCATCAGCATCAGTACCATCATCAGCAGCATCATCAGAATTGTCAGCATCACCATCATCATCGTCGTCGGCAACGTCAACCTCATCAGCAGCAGCAGCATTATCATCGGCGTCGTCTTCATCAGCATCATCATCACCAACTTCATCATCTGGATCGTCGCCATCATCATCAACAACATCATCGTCGTAATCGTCATCGGCATCATCAGCATCATCATCGTCAGCATCATCCTTATCCTCATCCTCATCCTCATCATCACGATTACCAGCCACATCAAGCTCATCCTCTCCGTCATCATCAGAATGTGCAGCGACATCGCCATCGGCATCTGAATCACGCTCAACACTATCGGTTGTCGTCACCGTCAGCATTATCCTAATCACCTTCGTCGTCACCGTACCCGTCATTATCATAGCCATCGTCATCTGCATCATCAGCACGCTTGCCATCATCAACGGAATCACCGCCATGGTCATAGTCATCGACATCGATGCTACCGTCGTCAGCATCATATCAGCATGAGCTTCACTACGCTCATCATTAGCATCATCAGCCTCATCAAATCACCTCTGCTCTTCCGCATCGTTCGTTCATTCAATCCCCTCCTCTTCCCACCACCTCCTCTTCCTCCTTCTCCTCGTTCGCCTTATCCCTTGACCCCCATATCTTCGTGTCTCTCTCTATATCCCTTCCTCTTCCTCTCTCTCTTTCTCTCCCTCTCACAAAGTGTCACTTCTCTCGAATCTCACTCACTAGCTATCCCTCTCTCTCTATGTATGTAACCCCTCGCTTCATGTTTCTGTCTCTCTCTCTCTCTCCCTGCCTTTCTCTCTCTCCCTCTCTCTCTCCCTCTCTCTCGCTGTATCTCTCTCTCTCTCTCTCTGTCTCACTCTCGATGCGGTAGCTGCGTCACTATATGCATATATGTATAGGTGTGTAACGGCGCTTCGTTACCTCTCGCTCTCTCACTCTCTCGCTCGCTCGCTCGCTCTCTCTCTCTCTCTCTCTCTCTTTTTCTCTCTCTCTCTCTCTCTCTCTCTCTCTCTCTCTCTCTCTCTCTATATATATATATCCCTCCTTCTCGCCCTGACGCCCTATCTCATTTGTTATTTCTTAGTTTTGTTCCTATTACTAGAACTCGTATGAATATCATTAGTGTCGCCCCCAATACTCTTACTCCTGTGGCGAATAGTACTAGTAGTAGTATTAGTGTTTTTGTTATCTGCTTCCTCCACATCCATGTCCTCTCCCTCCTGGCTCCATGCTCCCTGCTCCTAGTCCTCCTCACTTTCCCTCCTCCTCCACCCCCTTTTCGTCCAACTCTCTCATGCACCTCCCCTGGTCATCCCTCCTCCCTCCTGGCTCTCCCTCGTCTGAAACGAGGGAGAGGGAAGGATGACCAGTCGTCTGCTCGTCTGACACGAGGACACGAGTCGTCTCATCGTCCTCCTCATCATCCGTCCACGTCCCTCCACGCACCTGAGAAAAATAAAAAGGACAAGGAGAAACGAGACTGAGGATGCCACTGACTCCCCCTTACCCTGCCCCCCTCCTCCTCCTCCTCCTGCTCCTCCTCCTCCTCCTCCTCCTGCCCTGTGTGACGGATCCCCCTTCTGTCGGCTTCGGGCCCGCCCGCCCACAACAACCCGCTACTCCCACCTCCCCGCCCTTAATGGTCGCCGCCGCCGCCGTCTTCGCCAGCGCCGTTCGTCGCCGTCTTCGCCGCCGCCGTCTTTGCCGTCTTCGCCGCCTTCGCCGTCGTCGCCTTCGCCGTCCTCGCCGCCGCCGTCTTCGCCGCCGCCGCCTTCGCCGCCGCCGCCGTTGCCGTCGCCGTCTCCGCCGCCGTCTGCGGCGCCGTCTCCGCCGCCGTCTCCGCCGACGCCGCCGCCGCCGCCGCTCTCGGGACCTGCCCTCGGCGACCGCCAGCGGCTGCCCCGCCGGCGGCACGGCCGGCGACGCGGCCGCGGGGGACTTTGCGAATGCATCCGGCGGCTGCATCCCTCGCCCTGGGCCCGGCAGGCGCGCGGCGCGCGCCTGCGGCGACGTCGACGACGAGGACGGCGGCGGCAGCGGCGGCGAGGACGGCGGCAGGGAGGGCGACGGAGACTGCAACGGCGCAGACGGCGCTGACGGAGATGGCCGCGACGACAACGGCGACGACGCAGGTGGCGGCGACGACGAGGAAGAGAGAGAGGGAGAAAGCCGACGCCTCAACCGAGCCCGTCCCACCATGGGGATCGGTGGAAAGACGCAGCGCTGCTGTTTGTGCCACCTTAACAAGGCCAGCGTGTCACGACGACGACGACGACGACGACGAGGAGGACGAAGAAGAAGCGGGACGGGGAGGAGGAGTAGGAGGAGTAGGAGGATGAGGAGACGAAGAGAAAAATATGCAAAAAATCAGAGTCAGAAGCAGAAACAAGAGAAGAAGGCAAAGGTGAGGAGGAGCAGCAGCAGGGAATCTGGGAGAGTCAGAGGAGAGAGAAGGGGATCCTGGCAGGTGGACGGACTGACGGACAGGCATCCGACGAACCCAGATTCCTGGGCGCACTGGGGCAAGCAGGGGAGCGGGGAGGCAAGAGGGAACGAAGACGAGGCGGACCCTTGGCAGGGAAGGGGGACAAAGAAGAGGTGTAAGATCGAACGTCCCCCGCATGACCAGCCACGGAAGCCCTGGTTGCGGCAGTGCTGGCTTGTCTCTGGGGTCGATTGGAATATTCGAAGGTTGCGTTCTGCATGCGGCACCCTTGACAAGGACGAGAAGGGAGCCGCAATCTGGGCAAAGGGTAGGGGAAGGGGCAAAAGCAAGAGGGGCCAGGAAAGGGATCTGGGCCAAGGAGGGAGGGAGGATCAGAAGGAGCAGGGGGAAGCCACGAAGCGGGAAGAGCAGCCCTCCTCCTCAATACTCGCTGTTCTATAATAGGACGGCGAGTATTGGGGAATGCAATAATTGCATTCCCCAAACAGTGCTTGCAGTTTTCGTCGTCGTCGCTCGTCGACGTCGTCGCTCGTCGTCGCCGTTCAAACAGTGCTTGCACTTAGGGGTTCTTACTTGTTTTCTGAAGCACTGGGTCTGTGGGCCGCTCTGGCCGCCACGTGGCCGCCACGTCGCCGCCGTCGCCGCCTCGTCGCCGCTCGTCGCCGCCCGTCGCCTGGGCCTGCGGGCCGCTCGGGCCGCCATGTGGCCGCCGTCGCCACCTCGTCGCCGGCCTCCGCCTCGTCGCCGCCCGCTTTGCATTGCTTTGCACTGCTTGGCACTGCTTGGCACTGTTTTGCGCTGCTCTGCATTGACTTACATTGGTTTGCATTGCGTTGCAATGCGTTGTCATTGCATTGCATTGCATTGTATTGCGTTGTATTGCACTGCATTGCATGGTTTTGAAATGAGTTGCGCTGCTTTGCATTGTTTGACATTTGTTTGTATTGCGTTGCATTGCGTTGGATTGCATTGCATTGCGTTGCAATGCGTTGCATTGCGTTGCATTGCGTTGCAATGCGTTGCATTGCGCTGCAAAGCTTAGCATTGCTTTGCATTGCTTCCCGTTGCTTCGCATTGATTTACATTGTTTTGCATTGCTTGGTATTGCGTGGCAACCCTTTGCATAGTTTTGCATTGCTGTGCACTACGTTGCTTTGCCTCGCACTACTAGACAGTATTTGGTTTTGCATGGCATTGCCTGGCATTGCTGTACATTGCTTGACGTAGTTTTGCATTGCTTCGCATTGCGTTGCATTGTTTTGCATTGCTGTGCATTGCTTGGAATTGCTTGGCATTACTTTGCAGTGGTTTGCATTGCTTGGCATTGCTCTGAATTGCTTCGCGCCACACAGATTGCAACACATGGATTGCACCACCTAGGTTGCACCTGATTGATTGCTACACCTAGATTGCCCTGCCTAGATTGCACGAAGTCTATGTTTCGGGTCAACGCTGGCTAAAATCCGCCAACCCTGTCGGCGTGTGGAATGCGTTGTTCGTCGTGGTTCTTGTCCTCGTACGTACTCGTCGTCTTCTTTTCTGGGTCCGTCGCCGCTCTCCCCCTCTTTCCCTGGGCCCTCGTCCTCAAGCGCGCC
>CAUYUJ010018344.1:127957-152957 GCA_963575745.1 Prorocentrum cordatum | reverse complement strand
GGCCTTGCCGCCAGGCTACGTCCTTGAGGCATATGCCTCGCGACGGGGCAGGCGTGCAGACTCAGCGAAGGCACGCCAATTGTCGTTGCCGCCAGGCAACGCCTACTGGAAACGAGGAGCGAGAACCAGGGAGAAAGGAGTGTGCAGGACCGCCAGCCTTGCCGCCAGGCTGTCCTTGAGGCGACTGCCACGCGACGAAGGCAACCGCGCAGAATCTGCGGATGCACGCTAGCTGGCACTGCCGCCCTTGCCTCAGGCACCAGAGGCGGGTACCCGTGACTGTCCATGAGCGTAAGGGCCAAAAAAAAACCTAGGCCACTGTCGCCCGGCCATTCACTGGATGAGGGGTTACCCACGGGTGCTCCTCGAGATCAAGGACCTCTTAATGGCGCCCCGTGCGTCCCCTGGGCTTTCCCCTTACCCAGTATCGAATGGCTTCGGCACGGGGAGGAGGAGGAGGAGGAGGAGGAGGAGGAGGAGGAGGACGAGGGCGAGGAGGAAGGAGGAGGAAGAGGAGGAGAGGAGAGGAGAGGAGGCGCGGTGGAGGGCAGGGAGGCACCCCCCCCCCGAGACGAGGCGCCGCCTCCCGCGGCCCCCGCCCCCTGCGCGCCGCGCCCCGCGGCGCGGGCCTCGCCGGGCCCCGCCGCGCCGCGCGAGCGCGAGGCCCGCCGGCGCCCGCGGCGGGGCCGCCCCTGAAGTCGGGCGTTGCTAGAAGTACCCCTGGCCCTGGCCCAAGGATCCTAAGGAGACCCCAGGATTCGCGGCTTGTTGCTAGAAGTACCCCTAGCCCTGGCCCAAGGATCCTAAGGAGACCCCAGGATTCGCGGCTTGTTGCTAGAAGTACCCCTGGCCCTGGCCCAAGGATCGGGAGCCTAAAAACTGGCACCAACACCAACACAGGGGGTTGCCTCCACAGGGGGAAGAGGATCCTAGATTTCGGTGCTGGTGGTAATATTTCGGCCGCCTTGGAAGCCAGAATATTACCACCATCACCGAGATCGGGATCTTCTTCCCTCGGTGGCGGCGCGCCGCCGATATTGGAGTTGGCGTCAACCTCAAGGCCTGCGAAAGGAGCCCCCAGGATTCTCGGGGTGGCCCAGACGGCCTCCAGGGCACCCCCACGAGGCCCAGGGGGCCCAGGGGCTCAAAAATGGAGCGAGAAGCTGGGGGCACCTTGGGCCAGGGGCACTTCTAGCAACACCCGAGGAGGGGGAGGTCGCCGCCGGCGGCGTCGTCGGCGAGCGCGTCGCCGGCAGCGGCGGCGGCGTCGTCGGCGTGCGTCGTGCGTCGGGCGCCGTGCGTCCTCGTCACCGTCCCGCCGCCGTCCGTCGCCGTCGGCCCGCAGCGTCGGCGGAGGCGTCGCCGTCGCAGCATGGGCTGGGTCGAGGACGGGCTGGGTCGAGACATCGGCGGCCCGCCAGAGCGACGAGGGTGAGGAGGAGGATCGAGGAGCAAGAAGAGGGCCAGAACTTTCCGCCCCCCGTGGGGCCCGAGGGCGCAGAAGGACATACCAGAACTGTCCGCCCCCCGTGGGTGCGCACGAACAAACCAAACGGATGGCTCAAACATCTTGTAGCATCTCGTTATTCAGACGATGTGGCAGGAATTGCCCACCAACGAGCACACTCTAGAAGATTTCTGATCGCGCGCGCGTCGCCCCTGGGGTGCCGACGCACACAATGTATACGTATGTTTGGGTGATGCCGAATCACCGACATGCCACAGCAGAGAACCCATCAGCGCGTAAGTGCTGAAGAAGCACCGTGCCTTCGGGGAAGAAACGGAGGGGTGACACGCCGACAGACTCTCCACGGCCGCGGGTCATCGACATCCTTTCCCACGAGATGGGCGGAACGGGGGGAAGAAAAAAAAAAAAGAGGAATCTGGCGCAGCTTAACCGCCGGGCCCCTTTCGCGACGAGTCTCTCGCCCTCGAGGCTCCCCCCCGACCACCAGCCCGCGTCCTGGAGCGAGGCGAGGGGTTCGTCACGATAGGGGTCAGATTGCTAGGGGTCGGTCAGGCCGCCCCTGAGTAGCGGTCGTCGTCGTCAGCGTCGTCTTCAGCGTTGTCAACAGCAGCGCCGCCATCGTGTGCCGTCAGGTCGTCAGCGGCGTCGTCGTCAGCGGCGGCGTCGCCATCGTCGTCACTGTCGTCGTGGTCGTCGGTGTCGTTGTCGTCCGCGTCGTCAGCATCGTGTTCAACGTCGTGATCAGGGTCGTCGTCCTCAGCCCTCCTCGAGCACAACAATTCGCCAGCCCAACGGGCCAGGGCGTGCTAAGATCTCCGGTACCTGGTTAACAGTATTTCTAGCTCGCGCGCGCGGGGCGGCCCCTGGGGGTCCCCGGACGAAAAGTACCCCGGCAAGGTCCCGGCAAGTCCCCGGCAAGTCCCCGGCAAGTCCCCGACAAGGTCCCGGCAAGGTCGGGTCAGAGATGCCGGAGTTCTGTTTCGGAGTCCAAGAGGGCTCCAGATCGGTCCAAGAGGGCCCCGAGAAGCTTTCTAGACGGTCCAAGAGAGGCCCGAGACGGCCAAAGATCGCCCGAAGACGCCCCAGATGGCCCCAAGACAGCCCAAGAGGCCTCCAAGACGCTCCAAGGGCCTTCCAAGAGGCCTCCGAAGAGGGCCCCAAGTTGCCAAAATCGTTGATTTTCATTGGTTTTTTCTATGTTTTTTTGCGTTCTGGCCTTTTCGCTTCCGGACGCTCCAAGAGGGCCCAAGAGGCCTTCAAGACTGCTCCAAGACGGCCCACGAGGCTCCCAAGACGGCCCCGGAGCGGCCCAAGAGCGCCCCCCAGACGGCCCAAGTGCTGCCCAAGGCGGACCAAGAGGCCCCAAGACGGGCCCAAGAGGGGCTCAAGAAGGGAACCGAGAACTGAAAAATCGAGCCCTCCGCCCCAGAAGGCGCCCAGGACCCCGAAAGAGGCCCCAAGAGACTCTCCAAGACACCCCCAAGACGCCCCAATAAGCTCCCGTGAGGCCCCAAGAGGACCAACAACGTCAGGCCCCAGGCCCCAAGAGGACCAACAAATACCGCCAAGAGCCCGCCGAAAGCCCCCCAAGAGACCGTCACGAGAGCTCAGGAGGCCCCCTGGAGGCCTCCCGAGTTCTCCAAGAGGCATAAAAAGAGGCGCCAAGAGGCCCCAAACGGCCCCAACGAGGCTCCAAGAGGCCACGAACGCGCAAGCAAACGCCTGCGATGGCACAATACGGGCCGGCGGAATGAGCGAAGCGATTAAATAAAAATTGGAAAAGACTGGAGGGAGGAGGGACAGGGAAGTTCTGAAGACGGGTGCGCGGCTGAGGGAGCGTGGAGGAAAAAAGACAGAGTGGGGATGAGCAAAGGCGGAGGTGCATCACGCATTACAGCTTGTAGAAGGGAAACAACAGGTTCCTCCTCCTCCTCCTCCTCCTCCTCCTCCTCCTCCTCCTCCTCCTCCTCCTCCTCCTCCTGCCCCATCATTGACACCCGCATCCTCCACGATCTCTCCTCATACCTCCTCCCGCCTCCCTCCTCCCCCTGCCTCGTCGAGATGGAGGATGACCTGGAAGGACAATCGCACGAGAACACCTGGCGGCCTCGGCCAACACTTCCACCGCCTGCGCGGCTATCGGCCAGCCGTTCGCAAGCTGGCAAACCCACGGGCCACTCAACGCGGAGACTCAATTGCAAAACTGGCCCCATGAAGGCAAACCAAAACAATGAGGAGGAAGAGGAGGAGGAGGAGGAGGAGGACCTCGCAGTGCGCGCCAGCGCCCGCAGCCGCCATCGCGGCGGGGGTCATCCCCGGAGCCAGTGGCCCCTCGGAAGCTCCGACGACGTGGCGTAGATCGAGAGGCCCGTGCCAGACTGGGGCAAGGATGCTCGCCCACCCTCCTCGCCCCTTACACTCCCACTCCCCTTCCTCCGTTGCCGCCCTATTCGTTTCCTTTCCCGTCCTCCCCCTGCTTCCACCCCTCCTCCTCCTCCTCCTCCTCCTCCTCCTCCTCCTCCTCCTCCTCCTCCTGTTCCTCCTCCTCTTCCTCCTCCACCTCCTCCACCTCCTCTACCTCCTCCTCCTCCTCCACCTCCTCTTCTTCTTATCATTATTCGTGTTATCGTTATAATTATTAATATTAGTAATATCTTTTTTATCACTGTTACTATTATCAGTATTATCATTATTATTGGTATTAGTATTACTATTAGCATTATTTTTATTGTTATTATTATGACTACTATTATTAGCATTCGTCTTCTTAGTATTATTAATTGTTACCAGAATTCTTATTAGTATTATTGCCAGTAATAATATTAGTATTATTACGACTAATACTACTAGTATTATTAGTGGTATGATTAGCCATCGTATTAGTAGCATCATGCGTATTATTCGCACTCTTCTTTTTTATCCGTAGTAGTATTATTATTAACATTGTCATTAGTATTATTATTCGCTGTCTTCTGATTATTATTAATAGTATACTTCTTCTTCTTCTCAGTATTATTAGTATTCGTATGATTCGTCTTATTATTGTTATACCTATTCTTCTTATTAATAGTATTCGTATTATTATGAGTGTTAGTATTAGTTGTATGATTACTAGTAGTACTATTAATATTCTTATTGTTGATATATTGGATTACTACTCTTCTTATTAGTATTCACAGTATGCGTATTAGTATTCTTAGTCTTATCGTGATTAATATTACTAGTATTATCAGTATTATTATGAGTCGTCTTCGTACTAGTATTACTATTATTCCTACATCTTATCATCATCATTATTGTCATCATGAGTATTATTTTTCGTATTGTTATTGGTATGTGTCTGAGTCGTCTTCTTATTATTAATATTGTGCGTAGCCTTTCTATTCTTATCAACATTCGTCTTACTCTTATTCTTATATTATTAGTATTATTAGTAGTAGTAGGAGTATTATTCTTATTATTATTTTTATGATTAGTAATATTATTCTTATTCGTAGTATTCGTATTATTCGTATTCTTCGTACTGTTCTTGTTAATAGTATTATGCTTGTTATTCGTATTACCATAATTATTCTCAGTATGATTATTATTATTCTTGTAGTTCGTATGATTAGTATTCTTATTAATGTCAGTATTCTTATTAGTCGTTTTCTTTTTTCGTCGCCGTCGCCTCCGTATTATTATGCTTAGTCTTTTTGTTATTAGTATTATTAATCGCCTTCTTATTAGTTAAATGATTATTAGTATCCGTGTTCGTACTATCATTCCTCTTATACGTATTAGTATTAGTATCCATCTTCGCATTAGTATTCATATTATTACTAGTAGTAACATTATTAGTATGATGATGATTAGTGTTAGTATTATTCGCCTTAGTCTTCTTATTCGTATTATTATTATTCATCTTCTTATTCGTATTATTCTTTTTCGTATTTGTCTTCTTCGTTTTCGTCTTCGTCTTCGTTTTCGTCTTCGTTTTCTGTTTATTCATCCTCCTCATCATCCACCTCCTCTTCCTTTTTCTCCTCCTCTTCCTTCTTCTCCTCCTCCCTCCTCCTCCTTTTCCTCCTCCTCCTCCTCCTCCTCGTCCTCCTCCTCCTCCTCTTCCTCCTCCTCCTCCTCCTCCTCCTCCGCCTCCTCCGCCTCCTCCGCCTCCTCCTCCTCCTCCTCTTCCGCCCTCCGCCCCTCCGCCCTCCTCCTCCTCCTCCTCCTCCTCCTCCTCCTCCTCCTCCTCCTCCTCCTCCTCCTCCTCCTCCTCCTCCTCCTCCTCCTCCTCCTCCTCCTCCTCCTCCTCCTCCTCCTCCTCCTCCCCCTCCTCCTCCTCCTCCTCCTCCTCCTCCTCCTCCTCCTCCTCCTCCTCCTCCTCCTCCTCCTCCTCCTCCTCCTCCTCCTCCTCCTCCTCCTCCTCCTCCTCCTCCTCTCCTCCTCCTCCTCCCTCCTCCTCCTCCTCCTCCCCTCCTCCTCCTCCTCCTCCTCCTCCTCCTCCTCCTCCTCCTCCTCCTCCCCGCCCCCCCAGTCGCACCCCCAGACGCGCGGGCACGGCGGGCCGCGCGTTCCAAAAGAGACTTTCTCGCCACGGCGGACCCGACGCAAGAGCTTCACCGATGGAGAACGGGCCGATGGAGAGCGGACTTAGCGCCAAGCACATGAATTCCCGATGTTTGCCAGAACTTCACGGATTGAGGGCGGGTCCTTTTTTTTCGACATGTATATATCGTCTTAGCACAGCGCAAAATCGTTTTAATAGCTTACAACACGTTCAAAAATGAACGGCGGCTCCGTTTCAACATGTGGTTTCGCCTGCCGAGCACATTCGTTGTAATAGATTGCAGCAGCTTCAACAATAAATGGCGGATCAGTAACAAACTACTGCTATCGTCTCAGCGCCGCGAACATTCGTTGTGAAGTTGTGCAACAGTTTCAAAGATTCGCACGGTCGACGTCCCAGAAACGGAGTCCTGGCACGGTTTAAGATGGTCAAGACGCAGAAGTCACGTTGCTTCGCGGTGCTGAACTCCCAGGAATGGTGGTACGGCACGGTTTAGGACTGTCAGGACGCACCTGTCATTTCGATTCACGGTGTTGAAGCCCAAAGAATTGTGATTTGGGTTCTCGGACGTTTCCCGCAATGAAAATGCCGCTCTAACAGCGTTGGCTACTGTTGTAGCCATGTTCGTGATCGGCTCGACATCAGGCACCCCCGCGTGCCCGGCAACCGCGTTCACGTCATCGATGCTACGCTTGAGCTCGCGGACTGCACTTTCATACTGGCGTTCTTGCACAACCTCCTCGGCCTATTGGATCAGGCAGGAGAATTTGCCTGCGCGGTGGTCCTGCTTCTCGCGCGCATTCCCGACCGGCCCCTCAGCACAGTCGGACTCTTTCACGCGCTTCCCCGCGCACTCTCCGCGGGCCCGTGGATTGACGGGCGGGCCGCGACCACCCCAGCTCTGCACGACGTGCGTTCCCCGCGCTGTGCACTGCGCCGCCGCCCCCTGAATTTGCAGGACGGTCTCGAAGTCCCCCTTCCGCGGCGTACTCTGAGTCGGCGCGGGTGGCCGGCGCCGTGCACGCCATCTCCGTCAGTGCCGATTCAACTCTATCGATCTCACTCGGTCACAGCAGCGGCCACGCCCTCCCGGGCGAGCTTAATAAAATCGAGCATCACATGGCCGAAGATTGAACGGCCTCCGATAGGGGCGACGGAGCAAGGAGCACAACTGAACACGGGCCGCTTCTTCTCGAACACGCCGCCCAGCAATTCCCCGACGCCAGAGGAAGGGCAGCCAGCCGGTCGTTACGCGCAGCGCATCACCGCAGGCACCCCATGTGTATGGGGTTGAAGTACAAGGGTACAGAACCCCTGATCCGTTGGTAGAGGGAAGGAGGAATAGATGGATGTCTTTCCCTCCTGCACGATCAAAGGTCTGATCGATCTATCCCAATACCTGAGCCCAAACGGCCAGGCGCAGGAGAGGTGAGGATAAGGAGTATATATGAGGGTATTACACGGTTTCGATTCACTCCCCCCGTCCCGAATCCCGCCCGTGAGGGTAGGACTCGGGAACAGAGGAAAAGAATCCGTCACCCTTTTACTCCTTCAATCCTCAGGTCTGCAGGCAGCTGAGCGCAAAGTCAGTATAGCCTCAGCTGCAAAGTAAGGTAAGAGGGGACACCCAGGATCCCGATTTCTTCGCCAAGCACGCTTTGGTGCCCCCTCGGTGCGCCCCCCAAAACGCTTCGGCACTCGAGGGCGGAGAAGAATGAAACACGGGTGGGCGGAGAAAGAGGATCTGAGCAAGTTAAAGCAACTTGTGATCTGCCTCGCCTATGCGAGGCAGGTGTTGCCACCAGCTGTCAGATCATTCTCAACGCAATGGAGTTAGACTCTAAAGAATACGCATGCTGAGATCGCGTTGATGAACACGATCGTGCTACGAAACGCATCTATATATCAAAGCAAATGTCTGGCCAGACGAAAGGTCGTGTTAATGAACACGAAAGTTGCATGTATGTAAATTCTCTATATGGCGACTCCCGTTGGCGTTGCCCCTTGGGAGGCTGCCTTGGTCAACGCAAAAGATGTTTGTATGCGTGGCCACTTGTGTTGCATAGCGAAGTGGCCTAGAAGTATATAATAGCCACCGCTCAAGGCGAACTTGTATTATAATGAAGTTCAAGCATTTCGAGCGGTGGGCCTTGCGGCCGACCCACTACGCGCTGCCGTTCTCGTAGAACCTGCGGCCCCACATCCTGTGGCCATCGTACGTCACGTAGCTCGTCGTGAACGTCTCCCAAGATGTCCTCGGGATCCAGTGGCGAAACCACTTGTTGTACTGGATGTCGCGGACGTACACGAACTCGTCGTTATTGAGCGCGATGTAAATCCAGCAGTTGATGTAGTAGCTCCAATACCTGAGGCCCCAATAACTGTCCTCAAGGTCGTCGCGCCACCAGGCTGCGTAGTCCGTCGTACGCGCCCTCTTGGCACGAGGTCTGCAGCTGTCATCGCTATCCTGCCGCTGCGCGGCAGTGCCGCGCGGCCCCGCGGGCACGTGGCCCGCCGCGCCAGAGGCGCTGGACCGTGCAGCATCGCCAGGGGCAGGGCGCGGCGGCGGCGGATGGCGCGGCTCAATGGCATCATCGGAGTGTTGGGAGTGTGTATCAGGTTCGATCGGATCGGCTCTCATCCCTGAATCAACCCCCCTCTGGTCGGTGTGTGTGTCGGATCGATGGAACCCAACAACTCGTGAGCAGTCGCAGCAAGCTTGCGCTGCGTGACTTTCTCACGGGTGCCATCCCCTCTGGGGAGGGCAATCGCGACAAGTCCGCGAGCTTGCCGCGTTTGTCTGTCGAGTCTGCCTTCGTTCAACCACCATTTCCTCCGACCAGCTTGGCCTGTCCTGATGCTGGTATCGAGGATCACACATGCATCACGCATGTCGTCCACGTTCCAGGCCTTCTTGCCCACGTTAACGCGAGCGCCTGTCACTTGGTGGTGGAACTTCAAATCATTGAGAAAACGCTGAACGAGATTGGCATATGGATAGTATAGAGGTCTGTCGTCTTCAGCCTCGCCCATCAGTCTGCACTCGTGTGCAGGAGGGCGGCCAGAGTCGACCCACTTCTCATACCTCTTCCTAAAGGAATTAGCCATTCTCCGCAGCGCGTCTTTCTCATTACCTGGAAATGAGCGCTTGCCCGTCATGATGACTTGCGCTCCGTCTCTCATGTACCTCGTGATGTCATCCTGGGAGAGCGTCGTCCTGATCCAGTTGGTCAGCTTGTGGAGGTATGCTAGGTCGCTCTGGGCGGCGGTACTTTTACCCGTAGCACCTACAGATACGGTGTACTGCCAGCAGATGTCACAAAGGGTACCATCACCTGTAACGATCCCTAGGGATAAGGTGCGATCGCAATCCCGACATCGCGCGATATCATGCTGGATCGTTTCTGGGGCTCCCTCAGTCGCGAGGTGCTCACGAGATCCCCAGCGAGTATCCCGACCACGAGCAAGACTGCGGCCGATCTGATCCATGGCATCGCGGTTGATCTCAGCGTTCGGTCGGGAAGCGATTGATCTACTCAATCCCTCGATCTCGATCCTAGACCATCTTTCCCCTGGCAGTCCTATGTGCTCTGTCGTGTCGTTGCCCGCATCCTCAGTATCACCATGGCATACGTTTTCAGTACGGAGACGGCGAGCCTCCTCCTGCAAGGCGGACTCGTTGTCGCCCTCCTCGCGGTTGACTCCCGTCTGCTCGGCTATGATCCGTACCATGGTTTCTTGATCAGGAGCTGCGGATGCAACGCTGCCTGGGTCCTGGGGAATGTCCTGCTCCGCGCCTGGGTCACGTGGCACGGCAGGTGTTTCCACCAGCTCCGTCCATACGGGGAAGCCTGGATTGCCGAATGTGTTGATGCAATGTGTAAATAGATCACGCAACGTTTGGAGTGCGGGATGTTTCTGATGGATAGCATCTTTTGTGAAGTCACGGAGCTCCGCAATACTGTCCATCACTATGTTTTGATACACTTTGGAGATCCATTGAAAGACGCCGGTAGTCGACTCCTCGATGGTCTCTGGGTCCAGGTAGTGTACCAACTCTTTGAACAAAAAAAAAAGCGATCTGCACTGCAAATTGGTAAGTCACGTGCCCATTTGTGGGTATGAATATAATTCAAGTAGTATTTCTCTGCGTTCCATGCTTTGGATCCGAATTGAACGTCGAATTGTAAGTACGACTGCACTCTATCCACCGTCGATCTGTCCACGCCAGTGTGCACCTCAATGATTTGCTTCATCCTTATCATAGGTGAGTCCACCAAAAGCTCCGACACCCAGCGGTATATGCTGTGGTCGTATGATTGTCTGGTCCACTTTGTGTGATCCTCTGGGTCGTAGTCGGTGTGATTGAGGAAGTCTTCTGGCGGGTCAATAACGTTGTCGAGGATGCTCGCGTCGACGTGCTCATCTGCTTGGATCTCTGCTGATAGATCTGCTTTCATATTGTCATTTGCCGCTTTTTCTTCGGCGGTGAGTGGTACGTTTGATATATCCACGATAACGGTAACCAAAGGTTCGTCAGATTGGCCTGCCGTTTGTTGGGGTCCATCGTCCGCAGGAGCGGTATCCTCGGCAGGTGTGGCCACCAGCTCTTCGGGATCGGGTGTCCGAGGAGCGGGCCGTCTGGTCGGTGTACGTGGAATGCGTGGCTTATAAATGCTCGGCATACCGAGATATGGCAGATTGTCTTCTGTTTCGTGCTGAAGTATTTTGTCACGGCATGAGGATGGTCCTTCCATTGCAGTATTCATATGTGTCGGGTCAATGGCATATTCGTCGGCACGAATTGGCAATGCAAAGACAACGCCCTTGAGAGGCATGCTTTTGTCATTGTACCATATGTTTACCCATCGTAAACCGTAGTTGAGGATAGGTATCTGTACCGCAAAGAACTTGTCAAAGACTCCGAAATGAATGATTGGGCCGTATATGTGGCCCTTGTTCATGAGGACCTTGGTTTTGTGATTGCCCTTGGGGTAGTGATTGTCGTAATGATAACAAGTGGTAGATCCCCAATTCTTGGTGACAATGAAGTCCCCCATGCGAACATCATTAAATGTAGGCCGACGATCCCAATCTTTTTGTGCAATATTTGATGTAATGGGTCGAAGGGCCTCTCGGCAGTATGACAGAGCAATTAACCATTCTTTATCATCCGCTTTGTGATCGGTGTCATCGATCATAGCACGGACCATTTGTTCATCCAAGGCGTCGGCTCCAGATATGCGGCCAGCAGGGGTTGCCCCCAGCTGAAGGGCAATCGGTCGCTGAGCCGAAGATGCTGATGCTGACGACGTCCTTGGCTGCTGATCCATGTCCTGATCCGTGTTGGCAGGTGTTATCCCAGGAGGGTGGTCGATGAACTCCTCTCCAGGAGGATAGGCGCAAATTTCGTACTTGCTCAATGGCTGTCTCGCGGCCAATGGCGGGTAGTCCCAGGGGGGGCCCTCCGGCCATATCTGCTGGCCGTGAATGTGGCGTGGTTGGAGGCGGCGAATCGCAATGACTGCCGCTGCTGGAACCACGTCCTCTGTCATAATAGCGCCTTGAGCGCCCAACCAAAATCTGCAACCAGCTTTTGTGGCGATCTCCATGTTGATCACCAGCTCAACCTCGTTCTTGTAGTGATTGAACTTATATGACTCTACCGAGGTGTGGGGATTCTTCTGGGCATTGTCTAGATATGTGCTGGAACTGAAGAATGCCTCCGTGCGTTGTGATGGTTTATGATGCTTGTCTCTCTGAGAAGATGGATCGACGTAGCCTGGAATGATCCCTGTCTTGAGGATGTTGCGCCAAGCACGGAGTGTCGTGCCGTGGTGGAGGTATTTCACGTCTGTCCATTGCAGGCTCCCCCAGCCCATATTCCATGGTTTGGAAAGTGGGTTAACGCAACTGTGGCCTCCAACACATCGAATGGCAATAACGCTGTTCCAATCGAAACAGCTGGGATCACCTCCCTCGGGGATTGGTTTGGCGTATATCTCGATCCTGTTTTTCTGCGGGTCAATATGTTTCTGGAACGCACGAATGATGAAGATCGGGTAATAATCGTTCCAATCGGTATACCCATCTTTCTCACCATCTTTCTTGAAGTGCGACACGGCCGCTTCCATGGATGGTCCGTTGTGGTTTTTACGTGCACCGAATTTCCATTGGACCATTTCCTGAAAGGGTTTCCAATTACTTGGAATCTTCCATTCACGATCTGTTGTCTTCGTCCAGATGTTGATACGTCTATCGTGAAATTGATTGATACAGAACTTTTTGTAGTGAATCCCGTGGCGTAACATCGTCGCGATGTCTTTGCTCATGTATTTGGGTTCCCCCAGCCACTCATCATCAAGTAACTCGGGACCATAACGTACATCGCCGTAATTTGGTAACGATATCCACTTCCATTCTGGAAAGCAACCAGACTGTGCAATATCAGGCGCGTGAGCAATCACACAATCGTCGCGTTGCAATTGGTCGTAACATCCGTCGTTTTCCAGGCAGGCGAATCCATTGACCGCGGATGTACCCCGCAATACTGGACAAACGTATGGATGGTCGTCCTTGATGCCTGCTTGCAGCTTCCACTCTCGAATAGTGCATGCATTATCGAACATCCCGACCTGGCTGATGTCCTCGTACATGGAACGCTCGCAGCTGTCCTGCCATGACAATAAATTCATCTCGCGTGGAGAAGAATCCTCTTCGGCTGGAGTTGCCTCCAGCTCCATGGCATCTAAGTCAGTGCCGTCGTCAGGGATCGGTACTGCCTCGGCTTTCGGGAGCTGAACTGCTGGCTGCTGGTCTGCTGGCGCATGGTGTAGGGGTGGTCCAGGAGTCGATGACTTTGGCACGGATATCGATTGCGGGCCAGGTTGCAGTGGCTCAGGCAATGGGCCTGGTGGTGCTGGCCGTTCCGCATCGGCCGCCGCGCGCCACACGGAAGTCGGAACATCAGGATCGTATCCCAATGCCAAGCGATCTAGTGCATTCTGTCTGAAGAATGTTTTGCACGCTTCGATGGTCTGCTCGTTCTCGGCAGCAGGGCCGATACAGTGAGATGTCAACCTGTTGTTTTCTGCAATGAGTCGTGATCTGGTCGCGTTATCGTCACCATCCAAGTCGGCAATCTGTTGTAGAAATTGCTCAAACACAACCCAAGTAACAGCATGTGCATCTTCAACCGTTTTAATGATCTTGGGGTGGAGGAGCTCTTGTTTTTCGACTGAATCCCAGGATGCCCATGCCCCAGGGTAGTCATTGATCAACAGTAAGAGGTACTGGAACAAGTCGTCGTATGCAAGACTAAATGGAACATTATCAGGGATAGCCTTGTTCGGCTCGCGAGGATCAAGTGCTGGTGTCCGTATCGGAATTCCAGGAATAGGTACGCTTGTATCGCCTGCGTTAGCAGGCAGTGATGCCAGCAGCGTACCATCGGCACATGATGCCATCCACGCACAATGAGCCATCTCGCTTGCCGTCTGTGTCATCAGCGTCGTGAGGCTGAGGTCTCTCTTCTATTCGTTTGTCATCTTCTCTCTGAAGTCGAGAGCCGCCATGATATCCTTGGCCTGTGTGTGGGGCTGCTCATCCGTGACGGGAGTCAGCATGGGCGGCCTGAATGGATACGGCTGGGAGGGCAGTGACTGAATCAAAGCGCAGAAGTTACGATAGCATACTGCGTCGCAGAACTGCGTCGCAAACATCGCCATGTTATGATTGTTCTGTTTTGCATGCCAAGCCTGTGGGGTAGTTCTATCGTACGCTTCAACCCAGTGGTCTGATGGAAGAACAATAATACCACGATTTTGCATGATCCTGATCAGATCGTCCGCGTGATAATCAAAGTTCGGGTGTACGCCCCACTGTGCTGCTTTGCCAGGCCCCATGACCGTGGGACAGCGGAAATACTGCATCACATCGACAAAACGTGATACGTCCACTTGTACGTGTACTGGCATGAGCGTCGGGACGCCACCCTCACATTCCATTTTCTGGAGCCCATATACGGCAGTAGGTGCGCGATCTTGGTGTCGACGCATGTCCACGGTGTTCTGTCCGTGGTTGGCGCATGCGATGTCATTCGCGCTCCATATCACCATGGCATCGAGGCCCCTGCAATAATGTCTTTGTTTCACATATGCAGGAAAATCATTGGCCCAGTAGCTCCAGATAGTCTCGTTTAACTCGCGCCACTTTTTGATGGAGGCATTGTCGCTGTGTAACATGAGGCCTCTGGCCTCTCGGATCGTCTTGATCATGTTGCGCTGCTCGAGGGTGCACTCAAACTGGTTGTTGAGAATAGCTGTGGTACGGCTCTCCTGTGTCTGCGTACGCTGGTTACGCAGTTATTCCATGCCATAGCGGGTGTCTCCACCAACCTCTGGCAATTGAACGCAATATTGGCCGATCGGCGCGTCGTTGTGTCTGAACCATTCTTTATAATTGCCAAAGGAGAATGCCCACATCATGATGTCGTCGCAGATCATGGTCGACAAATGCTCGAGGGTAGCGCCGCCCATGCATTCCGCGCGATTGAGGCACGGCATAAATAGCGGTACGAGAGCAACATTTGATACCTTGGCGAGATCTTCTCGCTTCTGTGCATTGTTGAGCTCGTCGATGCCGTGGGTTGGGTACTTTTTGTGTTTTGCACTCTTGGCCCCTCTCTTGGGCTGCATAATCCATGTTGAATCGGTGCACAAGTTGGTCCATTTGCACGCGTGCCCTGCTGGACCGAAGGCGCGATGCAAGAGTAGTCCCAAGTCTTCTTGTACGAGGGAACACCACCCATTATCTGAAAGAAAAGTAGAAACCAAACGACCACCACAGAAAGCGCTGCACTTTGCTTGATCCAGCTCGAGTGGGTCAATATCAGGACCAGGAGTAAGACCAGGGTCGATCTGGTCGGCGGCTTCGCCAAAGAAGACATTGCCCTCGTTGTATGGTTGCCAACGATAGGTACTTGTCATATTCTCGTCGTGCTCTGATATTGCCACCCAGTCTTCTGGATGATCGGATGGTGTTGCCACCGTCTTGGAGTATGATCCGTACCTCCGAAGCCTCCGCGCGCCGTCAGCCATGTGCTGAGCTTGCGGCGAAATTTGCTTGTCTGGTTAATGTCGGAGAATGCTCGCATGTTGGTGACCAAGTTATCCTCAACAATGTGGCCGATGTGTCCAGATGTATCTGATGTCCTGGCTAAGCCAGGTGGGCGTGTGGGTAGCTTGGCCGTTGCACGCTCAAGTTTAGGAGCATAGCATGGGGTTGTCAATCCATTGCTGTATACATCAGAGGGTGCACAAAGACCATTTCCATAGAAGTGGTTTGTATCCTGAACGCTGTCCTCGGCATACTGTCCCAATACTGCACTGCCAATCTTGGACCAATCATTGTGAATCATCATCCACTCTGTTTTCAATATCATCGTCGTAAGGTTCTCTGGTGGGCACTTGCGGTGCGCCCCTGGGATCACTGCGTTCAAATGATCATGTAAACCACGAACACTTTCTTGTACAGACGGGTTGCGATTGAAGAGACTGGAAAGCATGCACATAGCCCGCACGAATGACAGCCATGGTGTAGCCGTAAACGTGCTGTATTCGTAGTTGGCGTTGCCGCCGACTGATCCACCAGCGTCGTTGATCCAACTCTTGACGTCGGCGGACGCAGAGCGGGCAATTTCTCGAATAGTGGATTCGTCGGGTACGCGGAGATCAAAATCTGCACTGCGATCAGCGCGCCGTTGATGTACGTATATATATATCCATCATCAGGATCACGAGGGCGACCAGTTTGAGCGTGGTACGTGAAGCCCACGCGATCGTCGTCCTTGGCGATCGGGTCGTACTCAGCGTCGCAGCCGATGGGCCAGCCGATGAGGTGGAGCGGCTGTGCCTGATCCATCTCGTGGATGGGGGTATCGGGATTAGAACCGATCTCGCTTATTTTCGCCTCGCACGCGGCGAACAGGATGCCTGTAAGCTTTATAGCTCGAGTCGTAAAATTGCTGCGGCATGGACGTATAATTAATGTCCTAAACCTCTCTGCATCCTGTGGAGGCGAGGGAGGATGGCGGGGATGTCTACCGTGCGGGGAACGTGCTCTTGAACGAGGTGTGCGCGAAGCAATCTGCAGCTGGTACGCCAATGTGGTACATGCATGCGCATATTCCCTCGTGATTGGCTTGTCCAACGCACCGAAATCCACATTCTGATCCTACCTCGCCCCATCTTTCTTTTTCTGTAAGTAATATTTTGCATACTTCCGGGCATCCATCCAGTTTTGGAGGTTCCGCAACATGAGGTAGACCGTCGGGCCTCCGAGGCCCTCGCAGTTTTTTCCAGGGTTTCTTTGGAGGACACTGTACCGGAGTAGCGGGAAAGATGAGCGAGTGTTCCAAGAGGTCCCTCCAGAGGTCTGCTTTCTTCGGCTCGAAATGTTTGGTCATCATATCTGCGATCTGCTCCTTTGTACCTACATATTTGAGCTCGATGTGTTCGAGTTGGCATGTCTCGCATATCCAATCCAGGTTGATACGATGAGTACGATGAAGATGACGAAGTGCTGGTGCACGTCCCTTTTGGACAATTTTGATCACGGCCCGGTAATCCTCGAGGACGATAAGACGCACTTTGGGAGAACTAATCTCCTGAGCCGGTTCTGGATCCACGTGCAATACTGTACTCTCATGGGATATTGTACGTCTCTTTGGAGGCGTAGGTAACTCCGTATTTAGCGGTAGTTGCCTACGGCTAGGAGAAGATCCCCGTGCGGGGGGCGCCGTGCGAGGCGATGGCTTACGCTTCTTTCGGCGGCCAACGTCGGACACATCGCCGTGTCGGCGTGTCCATGGCAGCTCAGGCATGTATTCTTATCTTTGCGTGTTTTGGCAACTCCCACCACGGCCCCCCAGAACGAGAGTAGTGGTAATCCTTCCAGTCGTAGTGCTGAGTCAAGAGCAACGATCTCGGATTCTGCAAATAAATGCGACACAACCGTTTGTTCTTACATACAGCGTTGACTGGAAAGAACGCATTGGGTCCAACAAGCGCGGCGAAAACGCCGGTAGTGGATTTGGATGATGTAATGCAATCGGCGAACGAGGCGTCAGTGAAGAGCATGATGGATAATTCGTTTGACGAATCACCGATCCATCCGTGTAAACAATGTGTACGCGTCGTTTTGATGTAGCATATCAACCGATGTAGACGTTTATCACACGTGGCATTCCATTTGGTAATTTCTCTGGCCACCATACATACTGGATGTAGAAGATCGAAACGACAGCAACGTGCCAGGTAGAGGATCTTCATCAGTACACTCGCCGCGCCCTGGCCAAGGATGCCCTCGTCGGAATAATCGGAATCAGTGAAGGAGGTGTCCTCGATGCCAGGGGGTTCGGCGTCAGGCAGGTCATCGTATGTGACTGGTATGGGATCTGTCGTGGTAGATGTCGTGTCGACCGATTTTGCTGGGCTGGATGATCGCGGCCGTGCATTGAGCACACTAGTAGGTCTGGCGACCGACCCGGAGGATGTAGGCGATTTGGATCGCGAAGTCCTCGGCGAGTCGGATCGTTTCCGACGTGACCCTGGTCCCTGGGCGCGCTTGGAAGCGCATTCCAGGTACCGCTCAATGCACTGATCGGTAAAACCAAGCATATCATGTCGAATTCCACGAACCTGTTTGGCCGTATTGTAATCTTCCTCATTGTGCACGGGCAACATAGGGCGCATGGTAGACATTCTTTTGTCGAAGATAGTCTGCGGCACCTCGTATGCCTGTTGTCCACAACCAAAATATTGTGAGTATGGAGTAGGTGGATCCAAGTCAATACCGCTTTTGCGGATATATTCCCAGCCAGCCTGTAGATTGTGAGCTGGGCCGGCTAATTTAAAGTCGTCCACATATACTGAAAGTATCAGTCCCAGTTTGTTGTGTCTCCATGCACATTCCCATCCTGAAATAGGCTCGAAACCAACGCTTTCTAAGCATGTACGACATTTCCGTTCCCAAAAGACACCTGCGAGAGGGTGTCCGCATAGTGCCAATCGCAATCGGCACACTGGATTCTTGCATTTTGACCAGGATGTCGGTTGTCGCCATTTAGGTATGGTAATCCAAGTATCAACTGGATCGATTCGTCCGTCGCCGTATAATAATGCCTGCGTGTAGGCTCCAGGTGCAGCACTCTGTTCTCCCGCATATTGTGGCAATAATGCAGTAGCATCGCAAAGTTTGGATGCCTCAATATGCGAAGCGCTGGAAGCGGCGTCGGCGAATATGGCGGCCAGACCAGTCTCATCTTTGCCTGTATTGCCCTGAACCACCACTCTGCCCTTGAATTTACGTAGATCAGGTGGAAGTTCCTCGTGTTTGACTGAAGATAGCTCCAAGATAATGAAGACATGAACTCTCGTCCCAGTGCGAAAAGCTTGTGACTCAATATCAGCTTTTTCTGCAACAGTCTCCAACATCCACGTTTGTTTCTTCTCCAATCTCTCGTATTATTTTCGCAGGGCTTCTTGTGCACGTGGTTATGCGACAACTTCTTTCTTACTCAGGCTTCTGGTAACTAGGGCCGGGCGTGACCATGAGGAATCGGGTATTTTGTCTCTGTGTGCCGGTGTGTAGGTGGTCTCACGTGGCATAGTTGGCATTGCTACCGACTGGGTGAACTGGCGCATGAGCGGGTTCATGGTCCCAAAGTCGGTTCCTTCACTATCCACAAGTACCAAAGCACGTTCTTCTCCAGCGTGCTGTTGTGGTGTTTGGCGGTAGTACAGAACCGTAGTGATGTCACGTGGCCCACCAGGTAGTTTGGCATACAGTATTTCTTGGTTCGTCACCCCTTTGACGTTTTCGGCACGGATGACGGCGCCATTGTCAGTGTCGTATGTAATCCTTCGTTCCACAGTATTCCATGTTGGTCCGCCGGATGCAGTGGTACGGAAATTGTTGACCTGTTTGTCCTGTCTTGTCCACACTCGTAGTGCAGCTCGGTCACGAATTTCACGAGCTCGTTTAACGTCGTCGGCGTAGTCGAGTTCCTTCTTTTGTTGTCCACGAGATAGTGTTTTCCAATGCTCGGGAAGAATGTGATCAGGACGTGTAGTAGTCTGTATACGTGTCTCGCGGCCGCGGACACCATTTTGCCGTCTGGCGTTATTTTTGGAAGCTCATAGAATCGAACCGTGCCTGTCCACGGCTCGCTTAACTCCCTGTGGTCGTTGGCGCTGACACCATCCCAAACATCGCGAAAGTCACTTTCTCCTTCAAAAGTAGAAGTCGCCTTGAAATCTCGTGTCACGTCGAGTTGATCAACAGGTACAGGTATGTTCATGACGTCGTCCGTCGGGATGAACAATTTCTTGCAAGGAGTACGAATATGTCTGATGACGCAATATCCGCGCTGTTCCCAGTAGTCGGGCTCCGGCGCTGGTGCAGCAACTTCAGAGGCCGATGCGTGGATATCAGCGGCGTTGTCTTCCGTTGTCATCATAGACGGGTCATCCCATTCGGGTAGGAAAGTGGAGGATCGGGCATTGGTTTATCACCCAAGGGGCGAGAAGTAGATGCCTTGACCTCGTCGTGTGCCTCAGGGTTATGATGTCGTGGCGTACCTTCTTTCACCGGGTAGGTGAACTTGCCATCAGGGATGATGATGTCTTTGACTCTGTGCACGCGACACAGCTCACCATCAGGATTCTTGGCGTACGTAGCCGTGTCCAAGACAAGGTAGTCACCTGACCATCGTCCACCAGAGTGTAAATGGTAACCCATGAATAACCCTTCTCGACTATTTTCTTTAAACTTCGCAGTCTCGTTGTTAATCTCGGGGTTGAGGCATTTCCAGAAGATCCGAGCACCGAATGGTATGCAGTGCCCGGGAAAGCTTTCACCAAAGCGTATTTCATGAGCTGTCTTATCTGCATGCTCCTCATTGAGGGCAGCCACGCCCGTGGATGTATGCACAAAATTGTGTCCACAGCAAAAGGCTTGCATGGCCTCTTTCCACCATTCGTGTCCCAGACCAGACATATGTAACACAGCTCTCGTACCGAGAATGACAATCTTGACGATGCGCTCGATCAATCCATGGGTTTGCGGACGATGCGGCGTACTCGTGTCGTGTCTCCATCCCAGTTGGCGGCAAGCCTTCTGAAGCTTTCCAGAGTTCTGTATAGATATGCTTCACCTCATCGTTCGCGGCGATGAACTGTTGAAAGGATGCCTTTGTGGTAGCTGCGTCTTTGTGTAGTGCTGGGTAGGCCATGAAGATGCCGGTGTATCTGTCGAGGACAACGAGTGCATACTTGTCCCCGTGCTTGTCTGCGGCATCGTCTTTGGCCAGGACGATATGGTCGGCAGTTAATGCCTCACCAAACTTCTTCGGGACAAAAGCCTCGTAGGCGTTATCCTCGTCGGTGGGATCTGCCGGTGGATGTGGTTTGCGCTGTCGTCGACACGGGGCATTCTGCGCCATCGTGCGAGAACCAATCTCACAGTCAGGGTGTTTTGGGCTGTGGGTCATGTAATGCATCGGGTCAATCGGTTTCTTCTGTCTGTTAGGAAGAACGCGATCACTGCCGTGATGCATTCGTGTGAGCATCTCTGTCGGTATGTCGATATCTGCTTGAGCTATATCTGCTAGCCCCCCGCATTTTGGAGGAGAATACTGCGTCTGAGACGTAGGCGATTCGGTGGGCGTGTCCACGTTAGGCTCGTCTTTGTTTGTGTCGGGAGGTTCTTCGACCGTGCTGGTCCGTGCTCCTCCTCCCTCTCCGACATGTGGTCTCTTGGGGCAGGTCCCTATGTGGGGCCGTAGCTCATCTGCAGTTGTTGACCGCTCTGTAGTTTTGCAGCACCAACAAATGTCGTTGCAGCGGACGGATGAACGCTTGCGCTGACGACGTCGGGGTGCTGACGAAGTGCATAGACGTGGTGGTGGTATCAGTGTCAGGTCGTCGAGTCGTAATTCTGGAACTCTATTGTTGACTGGAATATTGTACCATTGGCCCCCCGGATCCTGAAGCAAGTAGCCCAGCTCAGGATCCCAAAGCTGCCGAAAGCCATCAACCTCGATCAATTTCCCAACTGATAGTAGAGATGGACAGTCTGGCAAGGCAAGGGCTGAACTGTGTAAGCCAACCTCGGGTAGCCGTATGTCATAGTGCTCGTTGACAGTACGATCACCATTGGCGGTTTCCAGAATATGCTCTTCGCGAATAGATGTGCGATCCGATTCGGTCTGCGTCAGTTCGTGTTTTCCCTGAATATGATGAGCAGAACCACTGTCGAGAACCCAAGATCGTGTCAATGCAGCAGTCGAGCGTGGTGGGTCGACTTGCATCGTCGTTGTCTTCGTCTGGGCTGCCTTTGATGGCTGCTTAACAGTGTCGTCATATTTTCGGATCGCAGTTGGTCTGGCCACCGACTCTTGATTGTGTCGGTAGTCGTATAGGTCGTCATACCATAGCTGTGCCTCTTTTTGACATTCTCGTAGGGCGTCCGCACTTTGATCCCACCATCGTTGTGGTAACGGGTCTGGTACATTGACAATGTCACCCTCATTCGGCATCTCCTTCCATTTGTCCAATCTGGCCCTGCCAGATACGGTATGTAAGTAGTATTCCACGTTACGTGTGTCGAAGCGTATCCGACGACGTGTTTTGGTAGATGTCGCAGTGCCCTTGGTGTTGGCCATGAGGGTCTTGTCACGGATGACGTAACTGCGGTCGGAACGGCGTGAACGCCGATAGTTGGCAGGAGAACGTGCTCTGGCGTGGGGGGAGCCAGCCACGGGACGAACCGTGGCTCGGGGAACGTCTGCCACGTCCTTTGTCACTACCATATGATCTATCACGGCCGCGTGGACTACCGCGTCCGCCGCCACGGTTGTCTCGTCCTCGGGAGGTAGATCTCGAAGATCTGTCGTATCGACTTCTCGATTGACTGCGAGAGTCTGGGGACCTCCTGGATGTTGAACGAGATCGGTCGTATTGGCGCCGGTTGTCACGTCCATGGCGTGAGCCGCTTGCGTAGCGGAACCCCCCGCGTTGTGAAGAACGCTGGCTTCCTGATCCGCGGGATGGTGATCGGCCACGGCCATCCTGACTGGAGGTCCGTGGTCGACTCGGGCTTCGCTCGGGAGTCTTCGCACCAGGTGTAAGATGAGCGTATTTGCATGTGTCGCCTCTGGGGCACTCATTCTGTGCGAAATCTTTACACTGTGCGACGTGTGGAAAGTTGCACTTGTCGCCTCTGGTACATGTGTTGCGCTTGGCGAACTCGAAGCAAAATGGTTTCGATGCTGGCTTCTTGGGATTCGCAGGAGTTGACATGCTGCGGCGGGAGTTGCCACCAGCTGTCGATGCTCTGGAAGATGTGTTGTTCTTCCAATCCCTGGAATGTGTATGCAAAGCCTTGCACCGTTCACCATTGCGACAATTGCCTTTCTTCCAGGCAGCGCACACGTTGACTTGAGAACGTGTCTCATGTTCGTACCGTAACTTATTGTGATTCTTCTCCAACTGTTTAAGCTCCAGTACGTCCAGGACGCGCTGTCGGAGCCAATCATAGGTACGATTCGGGTCGCTGATCTTCATGCGCTGGTATTCGTACATGTCTTGTTTCATCCATGCATGTCTCCGAATCTGTGTACGAAACAGAGATTCCAAGATCTTTGGATCGGGTGCTTCTCGGCACTGCAAGAGTAAAGCGTCCCAGTCAATAATAAAACGTTGCAAATCGTCATCTCTCATTTCCAGTTCTTTAAGGCGCTCGAAGTCGTGCAGGTCGTCATCAACCTCTGTCACTTTGTAGGACTGTAGGATGTGCCAGTACATCTGGCGTCCTTTGAGCATGCGTCCTGCTTTGTGCTCTCTGGTTTCGATGAGCCTGATTTGGTAGCGCAAGTCTGAGGATAAGATGTCGCTCAGAGCGGTAGCGAGTTTGCAATCGATGCTCTCAAAGTCTCCACTGTCTTGTAAGTCCTCGAATGTACATTCGGGCTGTTCGGCCACGCATAGGAAGGCATATGCTTTGGATGGTCGCCCTGATGCGGCCCAAAAGTTCTTCCGTACTTTTTGCTGCCACTCGAGCAGCTGCGTGATCTTAGGCAAGACAGGGACCCGGACGGTGTCTGACTCCTTGATAGGAGTTGTAGTATGGACCGAAACCGCAGACAGTGGTTGCGAGGGTATCACTGCACCGTCAGTAGTCGGTTCTGTGTGCACAGGAGACATATGGCGTGTCTGTGCAGAAGCTGCCGCGGAGGCTGCTCCTGGTGACGTACGTCGTTGTTGTCCTGCAGAAGCTTGTGGTGCTTCGGCGGACGCTGCCGTCGGCCTGTGCAGGTCGGTTGCAAGTCGAAGGTGGAGATTGGTGTCGTTGGTGTGGTCAATCAGCTGATTCGTCCAGCTCGTCATGTCTTCGTGTATTTGGGCCACCTTTTGGCGTGTGTACTCATCAGTACCCCGAGAACGTTGTGAATACCGATCAAGTCGTTGCTCGTATGCTCGGAGACGGGCGCTTTGTGCCTCCAGCTCGCTTTCCAGACGTGCGAGGTGCCCCTCAACACGTACCTTCTCAGTATCTCTCCCACGAATAACCTGGGAGAGCTCCAACTGCGTGTGGCCCGCCGCCTTCTCAACCTCCTGCAACCTGTCAGTGAGGCGGGCGAAATCGTAAACCGTGGGAGGAGAATCCAGCTGGCCAGTCTGGGCCCGTCCGACACGCAACTCTGCCAGGGCGCCCTGTACATCAGGAAAACGCTGCTCGATTTCAGAGATCCGGTTAGCGAGTGGCTGCACGACAGCGTTGGTCGCATCAAGCCTTTGAGTGATGACTCTCTCAGTACGCTGCAACATGTCGATCAGGTTCGACGAGTTAGTGTGTGCTTCGTTGCGAAGCGTCGCCGTAGTGTGGTCTGGGTAGGATCGAAGATCATTGATCTGAGACTGAACGTCACCAAGGTCGGTGGCCTCGGCTGGTGTTGGTCGGTTGCGGAGCTGGTCGTGGATCTCATCATGTAAAACCCTGACTGCTGAAACGCCTGTGTCGCGTACGAGCACAAGCTGTTGCTCCATCTGCGCGAGGTAGTTGCGCAGGTTCTCGACCATCGCCGTTCGTTCACCTGAGTGTGACATCTCACGATCAACCTGGTACTGCAGTTCACCTATGATGCGCCGATCTTCGGCGATCCTGGAATCAATGATCCCTAAGGCGCCGTCCAGATCGTGGCGCATGGCTGCAGTATCGGCGGCGTTCGTCTGAACGCTCTGCAGTAGTCCAGAGTATTGCCTGGGCACGAAGGTTTCAACCTGGTCTCTGAGCTCAGCTATTTCACCTGCGGCGGACGTTTCCGCCAGCTGGTCGTCTGAGATGGAGAGGTGCGGAGCGTCAGCTTCCCTGTGTCCCCTGTCACGGGGAGTGCATGGCCTCTGAGAGGCAGTACGCGGGCTCGACCTACTCTCGCCGCATGGGCCTGGGGCCCCACGACGGTTGCGCGCGGACGAGCTGCGACTCGGACCATGTGTGTGGTGTCTCATCCGATGATACCTTGGGGTACTGCGTCTGCGGCTGCGCCGCCACTGGTCTACTGAGTTCCTCGAAGGTGGCTACGTGCTCCGCAACAGGAACGGTCGCAGGGCTGGGGGTACCAGCACCTGAGGTCCACCGGCGGTTAGCGCGAAAGCGCCCTGGAGTATCAGGACCAGTGAGGCTTTCGCCTGACGCAGTTGGGATTGCTCCCGACTGAGGAGGAGAGGGAGGATCGAAGGTAGGCGCGTGAAACTCCTTCCTTCCTGTTCCTACTCCTTCTCCTGTCCCCTCGCGGGCGGCGCTGCGGTGAAGTTCAGCAGCTAGCCGCGCCTCGGGTCCGTCGGAGCTGGGGGGGGGTACCTGGGACACCAACACAGTCCGCACTAAGGCTCTCCAACTCATCACCGAGCCGTCGCGCCGTC
>CAUYUJ010018344.1:112957-117957 GCA_963575745.1 Prorocentrum cordatum | reverse complement strand
GGCATTCTTTACACACCCGCCTCCAGCTCGCCTGGCAACGGCTGTGCCGCGCCAGGGTCGCCGAGAAGCAGTTGACTGCGCAATTTCCTTTGGTCTCCTTTCTGGTCTAGGACTGAGTATGCCCACTCTTTCAGGCACCCCTGGTCCAGTCCGTCTCCAGCGTTTCGGCGTGTGGTTATCCTCTTCAGGACCTGCCACAACCAACCACACGGGGCAGGTCGACGCTGTCACGAACGACGCCTCTGCTTCCGACTGTGCGAAAACACAAAGCGTACCTCTTGAATGCAAAGATACACTGTGTCTGGTCGTATTATGGAACTCCTTCGTACACACCGAAATTGCCAGAAGATGTCAAGCTAGGCTCTGAGAACCTGCTGTTCGGGCCTTCAAAGAAGGGAAGAAACAACTGCCCCCTCGGTCGTGACACCGCCGGCAACCGCTAAGCCGGGCGATTGCCCCATTTTCCCTTGAGCGGACACTAACCACGGCCCAGGGGTGTGAGCCACCCGACCCCTGCGTTAGGCGCTCGTGGATAATCAGAGCGCACCTGCGAAGCCCCCTGTTTGGTACAGCCACCACTGCTACCTCTCTGACTGTTGGGGAAAAAGCCGCACCACCGAAGACGAGCTCCTGGAAAGACTTCCGGCTGATAAGCAGTCTTTTGCCAAGCATATCCATATTAGTGCAACATACAAGGCATTATTTGTACACCCGCCTCCGGCTCGCCTGGCAACGGCTGTGCCGCGCCAGGGTCGCCGAGAAGCAGTTGACTTGCGCAATTTCCTTTGGTCACCTTTCTGGTCTAGGACTGAGTATGCCCACTCTTTCAGGCACCCCTGGTCCAGTCCGTCTCCAGCGTTTCGGCGTGTGGTTGGCTCTCCTCTTCAGGACCTGCCACAACCAACCACACGGGACAGACCGACGCTGTCACGAACGACACCTCTGTTTCCGACTGTGCGAAAACACAACGCGTACCTCTTGAATGCAAAGATACACTGTGTCTGGTCGTATTCTGGGACTCCTTCGTACACACCAAAATTGCCAGAAGATGTCAAGCTAGGCTCTGAGAACCTGCTGTTTGGCCTTCGAAGAAGGGAGGTAACAACTCCTCCTCCTCCTCCTCCTCCTCCTCCTCCTCCTCCTCCTCCTCCTCCTCCTCATTCTACCTCCTCCTCCTCCGCCACCTCCGCCTCCTCCTCATCAACATCATCATCATCCTCATCCTCCTCCACCTCATCCTCCGCTTCCTCCCCCTCGTCCTCGTCCTCCTCCTCCTCCTCCTCTTCCTCCTCCTCCTCCTCCTCCTCCTTCTCCTCCTCCATCCTTACTCCTCCGTACTCCTTCCTCATTTCTCCTGCTTCCTCCTCCTCCTTTTCCTGCCCGTCTCCTATTTCTGAAAACGAGCTACTTGTGCCTTAAGGGTCGGGTACCAGAATCTGTACAGACTCGGTGATTCTCACCTGCAGGAACACGCAGGAGGAGGAAGGGACAGGCCAGAAGGGCAGGCGGAAGGAAGGGACACGACCGGGGGGTCAGGAGGAACGAGGGAGGAGGGAGAGGAAAGGAGGCAGGAGGAGAGACAGGGCGGAGAGGGAAGCGGGCAAAACGAGGGGGAGAGGCAGGACAAGCGAGGAGCGAGGGAGGAGGGAGGAGGGGGTGAAGCAGAAGAAAGGAGACCGAGGGGCGGAGCGAAGCGGGAGGAAGAGGGGAGAGCGAAGGCGGGAGGGGCAAAGGAGCAGGGAAAGGGAAAAGGGAGGAGCTAACGGGCACGCCACGGCGAACCAGCCGCTCGTTGACCGTGGATGGCGAAGGTTCGGCAAGGAGGACACATGAGGCACACACGATAAGAAACCGTGCTACGAGAAATCTCGGGGCACTTGCGTCGTCGAGTTTTGAACTTCCTGGGGTGCCCCAAAGCTTCTGTGCGCTCCCAGGGCCCTTAGGGGGGATGAGACATTTCCGTGGCTGGCAGATCGGCTTCTCACCATGACGTGCCCGCTGTATCCGAGGGTCTCCCTGGAACGCGCTGGACGCTTCGGGCACGCTCAGGGGGTGCGCGCGGGCTGCCTGAGAGCCGAGGCGGGCCACCTGTTGGACGCCTGTGCGGCCGCCTGGAGAGCACTTCGGGGACGTCGGGGGAAAAGGCTCTCGTGGCCTTGCTGTGGCCGCGCCTGGGCCCTCGTCGCGCGTAGTGGGATCGTGTTGCAGTATCTCGGAACTTGTCGGCGCTCGCCTGGGCCCTCTTGACCTCCTGTCGTGGGCCCTCTCGAGGCCGTGTCGGGGCGTTCTGGGCTCGTCCTTCGGGCCTCTCTAGGGCGCCGATGGCCGTCTTGGTGCCCTCTTGAAGCGCCCCCGAAGTAACCGGCAGGAGAAAAGCCTGAGAAGCAAAAGATTGTAAAACCTTACGTGGTGCTATGTTGGTGGGGCATCGTGGAGCACCTGGGAGCTCCTCTCCAAGCATCTTGTGGTCTCTGAGGGCCGTCCAGGACTCATTTTGAAGCGTCCTTGGCCATCCTGGACCATCTTGGTGGCCCCTGGGCGCCCTAATGAATCATCTTGGAAGCCCCTTGAGGCCAACACAGCCCCCCCGAAAGGCCCCCAAGGGTTCCTGGACCCTCGAGGCTAAAATTGGTCATTGGGGGGGCGGGAAAAGGGCGCTGCCCCTGGGCCAAGTGCTACGGCAGCAACGCGCAGGCCTGGTAAGAGCATCCGGTCAGGAGCACATCACGGCAGAGGGTCAGAGCGCGCGTGGCGTGCTCGCCCTCTCGGGCCAGAGTTTCAGGGTACTGGTCAACCATCTCTGGTCCAAGGCAGGACGTGCTGTCGCTGCAAGGCCAGTGTAAAGCAGTGCTGGGCGCTCCTCCACCTCCTCGCGGACGAGCAAAAACTTCGAGGGGGGGAGCGTCGATCAAGGAGATCGAGAAAGGGAATGAAGGGAAAGAGGGTTCGACGAGGGATCTCGAGGGAGCGGCGTCGAGAAGGGAGGTCGAGGAAGATCGAGGCGGACAGAGAGGAGGGAGGAGGAGGAGGATCGAATGAGGAGGGCGGCGAGGAGGGCGAGGGTGAGCGAAGAGAGGGGGGGCATCGAAGAAGCACGAAAAGGAGGCCCAGGGAGGGAGAGCGAAGAGGGGGAGGAGGAGGGAAAACGAGGAGGGAAAGAGGTGGGCAGCAGGAGGAGGAGAAGGAGGATGAGGCTGAGGAGGAGGAGGAGGAGGAGGAGGAGCAGGAGGAGAAGAAGGAGGGGGGGCAGGAGGGGGAGGGGGAGGAGGAGAAGGAGGAGGAGGAGGAGGAGGAGTGCGGAGGAGGAGGAGGAGGAGCAGAAGGAGGAGGGGGACGAGGAGGAGGAGCAGCTGAAGGGGAGGACCTCTGCCTGGCAAGTCCTGCCCCGATTTTCTCGCATGCGTCCCCAGAAATGGCAACCAGAATCAAGTTCGGTAATTCAAAAGGGCCCAAGGAGATACACATTGACACAACTCACCGGATTCCATTTTTCCATTGCCCATACTTTCCTGCATGCTCCTGGAAATCGGCATTGGTGTGTGTCTGTGTCGATCGACTCTGTGTCCCCCCTGTACCCATCGACTGGACTTGACTCAAGGATCTGACTACCTACCAGACCACCCCAACCCAACCCGAAGACCCGAATTTCGGGTTGGGGGGGGTAAGGGTTCCATACGTGTTTCTTCGATGTTCCCCGACCCCCCCCCCCCACTGGAAATTAAATCTGAGCCTTCGGGTTGGGTTGGGGTGGTTTGGTGGGTGGTGATTTTTCCTCCCCGTTCGCTTTCCCCCCCTCCCATGGCGGCAGCGCCCGGCACAGCGCGGCTCCGGCCCGGTGTTGGCTCTGCAACTTGCCGCCTCGGCGGCCCCGCTCACCCTGGGCAGCGCGGCTCCGGCCCGGCCCACGGCAGGCGGACACAAGTCGGCCCTCATGCCGAACCTCGTGGCTGCTACCTGGACGTGGATTGGACTACCACCCGAGGCCGCTACTGACCACCCGGTGGCACAACGCTGCACGTCGACTTCGTGGTCGTCCGCATCTCCTGGGCCCCTCCTTACCAGTCGGTGGCACCTGGTGCATTTCGCCTTCCTGGTCTTCCTCTACCTCGCGGACGTTGACTTGCTCACGGCCCTCCTCACGCAGCACTCGAGGATGGTGTTCTTGACGCGCCGATGACGGCAACACCAATCCACTTTCCCTGTGGGACCGCGCCCCCTGACCCAGTCCATGGCGCACCTTGTCCTGTGCAAGATCTTCGGCACCGCCTGTTTTCTGAGCCATCCGTCCGCCTGAGGCCCCGCCCGCCCGCGCCCTCCCCAATTAGGGCTACCCGCGTCCCGTTTAGCTCTTGACTGAAGGGGCCCGCTCCCGACCCGCATACCAAAAAAGTGTCTGTGTCGATTCGTCTCTCCTGATGATTGCCACCAGCAAAGCTGTCCTCTGGCACAGGCACAATAAGATGGCAAGCAAGAGAAAGGGGAAGAGGACGAAATCAGACTCCACGGTTGCGAGAAAGCGCACTCTGCATTCTACCAGTGCTCCAGGCACTACCTCCTTCGACTTCCTCCTCATCATCCTCCATTCTGTTTACTTATACATAGCTCCTCCCTGTCGCACCCTGGGGCCAGTCGGAAGGGCGGGCCAGGCGTTTCGCCTAAGACTGCCGACGCACTTATGACCTTGAAGCTTCAAAATTGGCAGCAGCTTGATGGATTGAGGGCGCGCCACTTCCAAAATGTGGTTCTCACATCAGCGCCGCGCACATTCTTAACAATTAGCAAGACCTTCACGGATTAAGGGCGGGCGGCTATCAACATGTGGCTCTCGCCTTAGCGCCGCATACATTGCAAAGAGTTTCACGGATTGAGGGCGGGCGGGTTTCAAAATGTGGCTCTCGCCTTGGCGCCGCGCACGTTTTTCTTAAAAAATGCAAGGAGCTTCACGGACTGAGGGAGGCTTTTTTCCAAATGTGGCGCTCGCATTAGCGCTGCGCAAAGTC
>CAUYUJ010018344.1:85457-102957 GCA_963575745.1 Prorocentrum cordatum | reverse complement strand
GCACGAATGGAAGCTGAAAGGTGAGTCATGCATCGGTACCGGCAGCGCTTCGTCGATGCCGAGATTCGCGTACGAGTCCGCTAGATAATTCCTAGCCCTGGGAACCGATTTAGCCTGGACGTAGAAGAACGTAGATAAAATTGCGTAGCACTGAGATCGGTAAATAGAACTCCTGAAATCCCAAACCTGCCAGACTCCCAAAAGCTGCTGAATAACGGCGTCATTGTCCCCCTCGATCGCCAAAAACTGAACCCCTGCTTGCGAAGCGCACTCCAGCCCTATCAGAAGGCCGCGCCACTCAGCGTCAGCATTGCTACCCCCCAACATGCGCCACTTAAAAATCGAAGATCTGGTTACCCCCCGGGTCGAAGAGGACACCACCACACCCCACCTGCTGCTCGTCCCGCCTGGCTCCGTCGAACTGCAGTAAATGGCACCTCCCATACCCGCCCGGCCCCCCAATAGGCGCGGCTGCGGCCACAGGAACCCGTTCTGGCAGCTGCATTTGGAAACTAGCGATGGCCCCAAGCATCTCCCCGACAACTCCGTCGCCCGAACAACTCGCACCCTTGTTTACTCGCATGAAGGCCTCATGAACAGCGCTAGTAGGAATAGGTTCCGCTTGTGGAAAACTCCCCCAAATCCAAATAAGAAGGAGCTCGTTTTCGGGGTCCCGGAACGTCTCGTTGAAAAAAATCCACCATGCTCTTCTCCAGGCTGCTGGTTTCGGTGATGCTTTGCTTCGAGCGAGGGCACGTGAAGAACGAGCTACCCGAAGAGACGGCTCTTTTCTTCTTACCCCAGCCTCCCTGACGTAAATTCCCCAAGACTTCCAAACTCCTTTCATTGATATCTTCAGCTTGCAGGCGCTTGCGCTCCTGGAAAACCTTTTCGGCAGCCGCTCGTTTGGCTTGTCTAGAAGTCGCCTGCCGCCACTCGCCTTCCAAGATGTGCGAGGTAGTACGCTTGGCCCGCCGCATGCTTTTCCTAGAAGGCAGCACGCCTGCATGCTTACCCACCTCCCCCAGAATTGCAGAGATATCCCCAAGAGTGTCGTGCTCATCGATCTGCTGCGAAAGCTGCTTGAAAAAAGGCACGGGGTCTTTCAAGGTCCACCCAACCGGCTTACGCTCATGCCAAGCGGTCCGCCTCTCCGCCCGAAGGCGGACCTGGATCATGTGATGGTCAGTTCGGGTCGCAAGAACGTGACGCTTCCGAACGCGATCGATCTGTCCAAGTTTATCGGCGTGCGTGAACACGAAATCGATTTGAGTGCCCTTTCCATTTTGATCTCCCCAAGAATGGCAAGTAGAACCGCCAGCAAGCGGGAAAAACGTATTAAGAACGGCAAAATGCTGCTTTACATACGCCTCGACGAGGACCTGGCCGCGGTCCTTTCGAAGACCTTGGGAAAAACAACCGAGATAAGCATGCTCAGCAGGGCCTAAGCGTTCACCCATCTCACAGTTGGCATCGGCGGACAGTATCAGCATCTCTGATCTCCTGCACTGCTTCCGGATTGTACGGTATACCACACCGAGGTGCTTCTTCCATTCATCCAGATCTCCGCCTTGCGGGAGGTACGCGCTGATAAGGTACAACTGCCGCTGCCCAATACATATATGCGAATCTTGCACTCGTGGATTTTGCGATGGTACTGGTTTTTCCATGGCCGTCTTGTGCCTCCTATGGAGAACGATTGCACATCCCCGAACGTCAACTCCCCCAGCAGCTGAAACAATAGTACGCCCATCTATGTTACCTGCATAGCCATCCCCACAACCATTGAACTCCTGAAGAAGAAGTGCGTCCCACTCGATATGTATACCTTCAAGGAAGTCCCGGAGAGACTCCGTATCTTGAGAAACCCCGCAGCAATTCAGACCAACTACATTGACAAAACTGTGGTGCCGTTGACCTCGTGGTACTGGTCCCCGAAGTGCCGGCCCCGATCCGCCTGCACAATTCTGCGTCGGAATTGTGCGCTGCTGACTGGCTGGCGGTCGAATCCAGTCAGCGTCTCTCCGTCGATCAGAAGGGCCGAAACGAACGCTGCTTCTGCTGGACAGCGTTCTCATAGGCGTTCTTCACCATGTCCTCCGTAACTCCGCTGGTCTTCATCGCGGAGGTGAAATTCTCGGGCTTGATCTTCAGCTCGCCCTTGTCGTCGAAGCCCGCGACAGGCAGCTTATACGCAACTATGGCGTCCTGGCTATTGACCATGCGGAAGGGCGACGTGCTGTCCAGGGTGCAGAAGGCCTCCTTCAGCCTGGCGAGCCTGGACTTGCGATCCCGCTGCTCCTTATCCTCATGCCTCTTTGCCCAAAGCCGATACGTGGTAGGACCAATCTGAACAGACGCCTTCCCATCTCCTGCATCCTCCTCTTTCACTCGTTTACGCCACTCCCCAATCCAATTCCACATATGATCTTCTGTTTTCCAAATGATCGTGCAATGATTGCCCGGAGAAGCGTAATAGCGCTACAAGATATTGTCCGTGTGGTTGCTTAGGATGGAATCTGCTGCTGCTTGCATTTCATCTTGCTCACTATATGCAGGAAATCCGCCGATCACCAACTTCCTCAAATCGATGCTGGTCGAACGTCCCTGCGGAATTCCAGTGGTACCGGTCGCTCCTGTATTTTTCGATGATGCCGATGCTGCCGAGCTTGCTTGTTGCTTCTGCTGGGCGAGAAATTGCTTGACGGCCTCATTGGCCTCAGAAGCCTCCCGAAGAGCGCGATCAGCTTTCTGATCAACTTGTTCGACGCTGGCGTTTACCTTAGCAATCTCCCCGTTGAACTGCTCCCTGTCGGTCCGGTACTCCCTCTGGAAGGTTTGGAGCAACTCGAATATATCTCCATTCGACACCTCCTTGCTAGGGGCCCCCGCGGCGCCTCGCTTGACGCCCCGGCCATCGACGTCCATCCCCTCTTGGTTTTCCCCCATCGGGCGGGTTCGTTGCCAGACTCAACTGGTCGGTGCAAGCTTGCGCACGAACAGCTTGAGCCAAAATGGACGAGGAGGAGGAGAGGGAGGAGGAGGAAGTGGAGGCTTCGCGACGCTCGTCGGCCTCGGGCCAGTGTTCGAGGCCGCAGCTGCTTTGACTACTCGTCCAGGTGGCCTTCCAGGAGCCGCTCGCTCCACTCGTGCGTCGACGCTGCGTCGAACGTCCGTCGACTTGAGTCGAACTTGAGTCGAGCCACAGTCGGGCAGATCCGTCAGGTGGGACCCAGGAAGGTCTACAAAACAAGCACCTTATATGTGGCCAACTCTTCGGAGTTTCCGCATAACGAGTACGCAGCAGCAGCAGAAGAAGCAGTGGCAGCAGCATGAGGAGGGGGAGCAGGAAGAGCAGCGATAGCGTGACGACTTCGGCGGTGGTTTCTGGCACCGCGTTGATCGTTCCGCCTTCAGCGCTCGCAGCCTCCCGATAGCGCAGATCGTTCGATATATGACGATTCCGGGCCACTGCCGACGCTCCGCCTTGAACGCCCCAGCTGGGATCGCCGACACGACGACACGACACGAGCCTGCCGTAGCGTACGAGGCCGCAGTTGTGGACAACTCTCCTGACCTTCCGCACAGCGAGCACGCCGCAGAAGTCAACATGAGGAGGAGGAGGAGGAGGAGGAGGAGGAGGCGGAGGAGGAGGAGGAGGAGGAGGAGAGGGAGGAGGAGGAAGTGGAGGCTGTGGTGGATTGGGCCACGCCCAAACGATGAGCCTCCCTCGAGTGCAGAAGCGGGCGGCGCTCCAAACATGCGCTTGCGCCACTGCACGCGCACGAAGAGGCTGGGAGGTCACAGGTGGCAGGCACAGGCATCATGAAGAGGAGGAGGAGGAGGAGCAGCAGTAGCAGCAGCAGGAGCAGCATTATGAAGAGAAGGATTCTGCTGCCTCCATCCCTTTTCCTTGAAGACAAATCGCCACAGGAGGGGGAGGGGGAGGGGGGAAGGAGAAGGGGGAGAGGGAGGAGGAGAGAGAAAAGACAAGGGAGGAGACGGCGGAGAGAGTTATAGAGGAGAAGGAGGAGGGAGTGGAGGAACAGGAGCAGCAGGAAAAGCTGAAGCAGCAGTAGCTGTAGCGGGGTAAGGGGATGGGGGGGGCGGGAGGAGGAGCAGGAGCCCGGGGGGTGAGAGGTAGAAGGGAAGCAGGAGCAGAAGTAGCAGCTGACGAAGAGAGGAGGAGGAGGAGGAGCAAGAGGAGGAGGAGAAGGACGAGGACCAGTGCAAACCCAAGACTCATCAACGATGTTGGAATAAACCCTCCAGCCAAGCTCCATCGTCATAGGCCCTACAAATATTCATTTTCACTGGAGACAACCGTTTGGAGACAACCGTTTGGAGACAACCGTTTGGAGACAACCGTTTGGAGATCCTGAAGTGTGCCGAAACACCGTTCTCGGAACTTCAACGCCACGAATAAACCTGACTACTGCAACCTGACGACCCTGATTCGTGCCAGAACATCTTTCCTGGGACACCAACATCGCGAATCAACGCAACTGTGCGCCCCGACAACCCTGAATCGCTCCGCAGCAGCACTTCTTGTACGCTAGCCATGGGAATCCGTGAAACTCTTGCAACTTTTAGTGGGCAAGTGTGCGCGGAGCTACAGGGAGAGCCACATGTTTAAGAAAAAATAAAAACGCCCTCAATACACGAAATCCGTTCAACTTCTCAAGACGGGTGTGCACGGCGCGAAGACGAGAACCACATTCTGGAAACCAAACGCCCTCGATCCGTGAAGCTCTGGCAAATGTTTTAAGCGAATGTGCGCGGTGGTGAAGCGAGAGCCACATGTTGAACTCCACTCTCCCCCAATCCGTGAAACTCTTGTAAATTCTGGAAACGAATGCGCGCGGCGCTAAGGCGAGAGCCACATTATGAAAACGGCCCGCCCTCAACCCGTGAATCGCTTTCATTTGCGGCGCTAAGGCGAGAGCTACATTTTGAAAACCATCCGCCCTCCATCAGGGAAACTGCTGCTAATTTCTACGCTTCAGGATCATAAAGTGTAAAGGGCTTAAGGCAGAACGCCAAGTCCGCATTTTCGACCCCCCTCGGGGTAAGACAGGGAGGAGTTATCGTTAAGGAAGAGGAGTGAAGCAGAAGGAAGGACGAGAAAAAGGAACAGGAGGCAGAAGAGGTCCAACTGGTGGAGGCGGCGGAACAGGAGGAGGAGGAGGAGGAGTGTAAACCCAAGACTCTTCAACGATGTTGGAATACATCCTCCCTCCAAGCTCCCACGTCACGGGCCCCTACAAAGATTCATTCGCACTGGGGGAAGTGCCCCGTTTGGAGACAACCGTTTGGAAATCCTGAAGCGTGCCGAAATACCGTTCTCGGGATGTCAACGCCGCGAATAAACTTAACGGTTGGATCTTGACAATCCTGAATCGTGCCAGAACACCATTCCTGGGATTTCAACACCGCAAACCAACCAACCTGTTGCGCCTTAGTCGCTCCCAAACAACATGTCTGGTGCGTTAACCATGGGAGCACGAACACTTGCAAATGTTTAAGCCGACTGTGCGCGGCGCTACAGGGAGAGCCACATGATCAAAATGAACCGCCCTCGATTCGTGAAACTCTTGAATGTTTACGACGAGTGTGCGCGGCGCGAATACCAGAGCCACATTTTGGAAGCGACCCGCCCTCCATGTGCGAGGCGCTAAGGCGAGAGCCACAGATTACAAGCGACCCGCCCTCCGCACGTGAAACTGCTGCCAGCTTTAAAGCTTCAAGATCACAAATGGTCAGGACATCTCAAGCGAAACGCCAGGCCGTCTATTCGACCGGCCTCGGGATGCGACGGGGAGGAGTTATTCATGAAGGAAAAGGAATGGAGGAGGAGAAGGAGGAGGAGGAGGAGAAGGCGGCGTCGTGAGCAAAAGCCTCCGCCTGACCATGAATGTTCATGTGTTTGCCGTGAGCGTCGCGTTTAATTTGGAGGCAAACGTTCTGCAGATTGATGGAGCTTGAAGGTGCGAGGCGGGCACTTTTTAGGTCAGCGGGCGCGCAAGGGTGCAAGAGGTGGTCGGGCGCCGGTCGGGCTAGAGGCGGGGTAGCCGAAGCAGGTTAGGGCCGAAAAGAGAAGAGGAAGAGACGAACGAAGCGAGAAGGAGGGGGAGGCGGACACAGGGCTCCTGCACCTGCTCCTGCTCCTGCTCCTCCTCCTCCTCCTCCTCCTCCTCCCTCCGCCTCCTCCTTTTTGTTATCATCATCATCAGCAGCATCATCATCATCATCATCATCATCATCATCATCATCATCATCATCATCATCATCATCATCGTCATCATCATCGTCATCATCATCATCATCATCATCATCATCATCATCATCATCATCATCATCATCATCATCATCATCATCATCATCATCATCATCTTCCTCCTCCTTCTCCTCCTCCTCCTCCTCCTCGGCATGCGCTGGGTCGCAGGCCCCTGGCCTGAGGATCGAGTCTACGCTGTCGGCGAGGAAGGCCTGGCGGGCACTGGCGCGCAGAGCTCGGGGCCAAGGGGGGGGGGCGGGGGGGGGGGGGGGGGCTGGGTGGGGGCGGGGACAAGCTATGTGCGCTCGCGTCAGTCTGACGTCCTACCCCACCCTCCCATCCCTTACCATGTCGTGGATCTCCTTTCCATTCGCACAATCGGATGTCGCAACATGGCTAGCAATACATGGCATAGCATGGTGTTGAAGATCAATGCGTAACATGACATAGCATGGCGTGGCGACGCCCCAAAGTGGGGGGGGGCTTCTGGGGTCTAAAAAATCAACGAATCGACACCGAATGTAGAATCACTTCCGATGGTTTTTTCGGGAGGCCATTTTCTAGATTTTGGGGCCTACTTGGAAGGACCGAAAACCATGCCGTAGCATGGCCCTGGAAATAATGACGCCAGCGCTGCAGTGGGAGCACGATTCGGGATGAGCGAAGCGCGGAAATGAGGCCAACGCTGCGACGGCAGCACGATTCGGAATGAGCGGTGGCCCGAAAATGAGGCCAGCGCTTCAGCGAGAGCAGCATTTTGAAAAACCAAGCGGAAACCCAACTCCAGGAAATCCGGTGAAAAAAAAAACGTACGCGGAGGAGGGCCGAAATTTCCCGGACGCAGCGCCAGGGGAGAGAGGAGAGTAGAATTCAGATTGTGCAATTGTAAAAGAGGGGAGAGGGGGGGGGCGAAGGGGTTCTCCTCCTCCTCCTCCTCCTCCTCCTCCTCCTCCTCCTCCTCCTCCACATCCTCCTCATCCTCCTCGGGGGCGGGGAAGATAAAGGGGGGAAGGGGGAGGGCAGAAAAAGCGGGGGTTGGTACAGGTGCACCTGGCCCCTTGCATCTCGCTCCATTCTGGGGCCTCGTGAGGGGCGCTCTGGAGGCCGTGGGGGCCTGCTTTTAAACCCTGGGGACACCTTGGACCGGGGGCACCTCTAGCATCACCAGGAGGAGGAGGGAGGAGGAGGAGGAGGAGGAGGAGGAGGAGGAGGGAGGAGGAAGAGGAGGAGGAGGAGGAGGAAGCGGGCCAGGGACGGGGGCACGAGGGAGGAGGAGGAGCGGGCCAGGGAGGACACGAGGGAGGAGGGCCAAGGGGGGGCACGAGGGAGGAGGAGAAGGAGGAAGCGGGCCATGGACGGGGGGGGGAGGCGGCAGGGCAGGAGTGAGAGGGCACAGGCGGGAGAAGGTGCGGCAGGGCAAAGGAGAGGTAGGAGGCACGGCAGAGGGAGAGGGGAGAACAAAAAGGAGGAGGCGATGAGGATGAGGATGGGGATGAGGATGAGGATGAGGATGAGGATGAGGATGAGGATGCTGAGGAGGAGGATGAGGAGGAGGAGGAGGCGGAGGAGGCGGAGGAGGAGAAACAAAAAGAACAATAACCAAACTGATAGTACGCGGAAGGCGCTTGGGCATAACAACTAAGAAACTGATACGATCAAGAAGAAAAGGAGAAAGGAGAGGGGAACGAGGGAAGGAGGAGCAGGGACCAGGGAGCAAGGAGCTGCCAGTCGATGGAGAAGGAGCTGGCAGTAGTGAAGAGGATGAGACGAAAAGCACCAGTTTGAAGCGTAAAAGGAGCAGGAGAAGGGAGGTGGTACGATCCGACAACAACCAAAACCTCCAAAAAGCATAGACCCTACAAGAAAAGCTCCAAGGACCTCCCCCGCGTCACCCACCTCCCCAGCACGTATCCCCGAAAACCCCATGCGACCATATGGAACCCCCAAAGCCTCTTCATTCGAAATCATACGCAGACCATCCTGATACCCGGCTGATTAATCATCCTCTCCCGCCTCATCCTCACCCCTGATTGGCGTTTGGTCGGCCCTTCGGAACAACTAACATATCCTCATCAATTGGTGGAGGATTGAGTTGGTCCTTCTGTAGGCAGAAAGATAATGTGTTTATTGTTTTCCGTAGACTGGATGGACCCGTTGTTTTCACCACAGCAGTCCTGGGACCAAACGGCCGCAGCGCAAAAGGATTGAGGAGAGGAGCAAACAGGACGCCGACGGCACTAGATTTTTGGAGCCATCTGGCACGGTGCTGCAACGACACGGACGCAGCCTCGGCGCACGTCCAGTGAAAGGTTCTGCACGACACCCTGCTACAACATGCGACACTCGTTTCGTGAAACCTTGGTGGTAATCCCCCACAGGTGTGACAAGTCGGTCCTCAAATCAGCTCCCAGGCGCACGTCCCATGGCAATGACTGACCTGGCTTGACAGAAATCACACGGAGACAGAAGTAAAGTGCTAACTCGTTGGCCCAGTCGATGCAGACCATAATGTTGGCATGGGCTTCGCCGCTCAGAAGAATGCAGTTCTTGAGTTGGGCCCAATCACTGTCTTCCGAACACTGGAGCGCGATGTCTCACTACTTGCGGTAAGCATTCAGAGGTCTGAAGACGTAGTCGACGTGGGTAGCGGGCGCAGGCGCGTGTAAAGCCTTGCATTTGTCCCAATCCTTCTCGAGCCACGCAGCAAAGGATACGTCACGTACGCGGCAGTGTCCCAGTGCTTCTTTCCACAGGTCGTAGTCCAGTACGACATGGACGCAAATTAGCGCTGCAGCATCCCAAATCGGGGGAGCTGCTTCAACTTCTCTGGGTACGCACGGCGGGTAAACCAACATTGGTCGAGTATCTCTGCTCCTTCCATGGCTGATAATCTCGATGCGGTACCTCTCTTCTGCATTCCACTTAGCGGCGTGCGTTTCACTGTTGGTGCGATGTTCCCAGGGGGGTGTCCCTCATGGTCTGTCTGTGCTGCTCCCACTCTGAAGCAGTGCATGCCAGGCCGCCTTTGCCTTCTCCTTTACCTGGCGGATGGGGCGTCTCGTCGGGAGAAACATCAGCCATTCGAGGACCTTGTGCAATAACCCTGTCCCGTCCGTGCCGAGATGGACGCTGGACATTGCCCCTTCGGTCTTGGCCTGATCTCAGCACCCTCAGACGAAGTGCTCGGCACGGTGCGGTGGCCAGGCTGCGATGCCGGCGGGCAGTCTGCGGCTGCGGCTAACGATGAGATCGCAGATGCCAGACGCACAACGCCGAAAATGCGGACCAACAGGCGAAGATGTCCAACATTTCGGCGCCGCTCTGTCTGGCTTCGGCCTGCACGGGATCTTCACCGCCACTGGCGGGCACTATCTGCACCGCGTCATCCCATGCTTCATAGAAATAGTTTGTCGATGAATATCCTCTCGGCAGTGGGATCGAGTCCCGTGCCACAGGTGTAATGCTGCCGAGGTAGTGAATGGGGGTCGCGCAGCGACAGCTAATTTTCGTGCCTGGCCGCGGCACGAATCTTGTTATCCAAACAGTGTTTGCACTTTGGGGTTCTTACTTCTGCTCCACGGAACTGGACCTGTCTGCCGCTCTGGCGGCTATGTTGCCGCCGTCGCCGCCCCGTCGCCGCCTCGTCATCGCCCGTCGTCTGGGCCTATCTGCATGTGTGGCGGATACGTTGCCACCGTCGCCGCCCCGTCGCCGCCTCGTCCATCCTAGATATGATTTCATATCATCCTAGCCAGACCGGTATCGCACCCCCCCCTTCATCCCCTGCAAACAATACTATGCGCGCACATTCGTCCATCGCAAATCATAATGTTTCAAGAACCCCTTGTAAAAAACTGTACGAAGTGCATACGCGCGCGCCGTCGCGCGCGCTTGCCGACATTCTTCAAAAACCATGGGCGTCATAAAGATTTCAAAATCGAGTCACAGAATCTTCTTCTTTTTGGGGGAAAATGTTTCGCTCCTCCTCCTCCTCCTCCTCCTCCTCCTCCTCCTCCTCCTCCTCCTCCTCCTCCTCCTCTCACTCCTCCACCTCCTCCTCCTCCTCCTCCTCTTCCTCCTCCTCATTGTCCTCCTCCTCCTCTTCCCCATCCCCATCTGCATCCTCATCCCCCCCATTCTCATCCTCACTTTCCTGTTCCTCGTCCTCCTCCTCCTCATCATCCTGCTGCTTACCCTTAACCTGCTTACCCTCATCGTCCTCCTCCTCCGCAATCTCCTCCTCCTCATCATCATCAGCAGCAGCATCAGCATCATCATCATCATCATCATCATCATCATCATCATCATCATCATCATCAGCATCATCATCATCATCATCATCAGCATCAGCATCAGCATCAGCATCATCATCATCATCATCATCATCAGCAGCAGCAGCATCATCAGCATCAGCATCATCAGCAGCATCATCAGCCTCATCAGCATCAGTATCAGTATCAGCATCAGCATCATCATCATCATCATCATCATCATCATCATCATCATCGTAAGCATCAGCAGCATCATCACAATCACCATCAGCAAAAAATCATCAACCTCATCATCATCATCATCAGCATCAGCAGCAGCAGCACCGTCATCACGATCATCAACATCATCAGCAACATCAACATCAGCAGCAGCATCACCATCAGAAACATCATGCTCATCAGCAGCAGCATCATCAGCAGCATTAGCAGCATCAGCATCATCATCGTTGTCATCAGCATCGTCATCAACAGCGTCATCATCAGCACCGTCATGTCAGAAGCATCATGATCATCAGCAACAGCATCATCATCGTCATCGTCGTCATCAGCATCATCATCAGCATCCTCAGCATCATGATCACCATCATAAGAATCATACTCGTCATCATCGTCATCAGCATCATCATCATCATCAGCATCAGCTCCATAATCATCATCAGCAGAATCATCATCAAGATCAACAGCATCATCAACATCATCAGCGACAGCATCATCAGCATCAGCATCATCATTAGCAGCATCAACATGAGCATCAGCAGCATCAGCACCGTCGTCGTCGTCAGCATCAGCAGCCGCAGCAGCATCATCATCAGCAGCAGCATCATCAGCATCGACATCAGCATCAGCATCATCATCATCATCATCATCATCATCATCATCGTCATCGTCAACAGTATCAGCACCAGCATCATCATCATCGGCATCAGCATCAGCAGCAGCATCATCGCCAGCAGCATCTTCATCATCGTCGGCAACATAATCAACCTCAGCAGCAGTAACAGCATCATCATAAGAGTTACCAGCATCAACATCATCATCAGCATCATTATCAGCATCAGCAACAGCATCATCATCAGCATCAACAGTATCATCATCCGTTTCGTCCCCCTCTCCTCCTCACGAGTACCCCCACCCTGCTTACGTACCCGACTCATATGCCTCATCATCATGTTCATAATCGTTATCATCATCATCGGCATCATCATCAGCAGCATGATCATCATCATCAGCATCACCATCATCCTCCTCATCATCATTCTCATCATCATCCTCCTCTTATTCCTCCGCCTCCTCATATTCCTCCTCCTCCTCATCCGCCTCCTCCCACTCGTCCTCCTCATCCGCCTCCTCCTCCTCCTCCTCCTCCTCCTCCTCCTCCCTCCTCCTCCTCTCCTCCTCCTCCTCCTCCTCCTCCTCCCCTCCTCCTCCTCCTCCTCCTCCTCCTCCTCCTCCTCCTCCTCCTCCCCTCCTCCTCCTCCTCCTCCTCCTCCTCCTCCTCCTCCTCCTCCTCCTCCTCCTCCTCCTCCTCCTCTCCTCATCCGCCTCCTCCTCCTCCTCCTCCGCCCTCCTCCCCCTCCTCCGCGTCCTCCTCATCCTACTCCGCCCCTGCACCTCCTCCTCCTCCTCCTCCTCCTCCTCCTCCTCCTCCTCCTCCTCCTCCTCCTCCTCATGCTTCTCCTCAACTCCTCCTCACTGCATCATGTCCTCTTCCTCCTCCTCCTTCTCCTCCTCCTCCTCCTCCTCTTCCTCCTCCTCCTCCTGTTCCTCCTCCTCATCCTCCTCAACCTCCGCATCCTCATCCTCCTCCGCCTCCTTTCCTCCCATCCTCCTCCTCCGCTCCTCCGCCTTCTTCTCCTTCTCTTCCTCCTCCACATCCGCCTCATGTTCCTCTTCCTCCTCCTCCTCCTCCACCTCAACCCCATCCCCTCCTTCTCATCCTCGTCCTCTTCATCCTCCTCCTCCTCCACATCCTCCTCCGCCTTCTACTCCGCCTTCTCCTCCTCCTCCTCATCGTCCTTCTCTTCCTCCTCCTCACCATCCCCCTCCTCCGACGACGACGACAGCGCCTCCTGCTCCTCATCCTCATCCTCCTCCTCATTCTCATCCTCCTCATCCGCCTCCTCCTCCTCCTCCTCCTCCTCAACCTCCGCATCCTACTCCTCCTGCTCCGCCTCCTCCTCCTCCACGTCCCCCTCCTCCTCATCGTCCTTCTCATCCTCCTTTTCATCCCCCGCCTCCTCCTCATCCTCCTCAACCTTCTCCGCCTCCTCCTCCTCCTCCGCCTCCTCCTCCTCCGCCGCTGTTCCTCCTCCTCATCCTCCTCCTCCTCCTCATCATCATCATCATCATCATCATCATCATCATCATCATCATCATCAGCATCATCATCATCACCACCAGCATCAGCATCAGCATCATCATCATCATCATCATCATCATCATCATCATCATCATCATCATCATCATCATCATCATCATCATCATCATCGTCCTCGTGCTCGTCCTCCTCCTCCTCCTCCTCCTCCTCTCGCCTCCTCCTCCTCATCCTCCTCATCCTCCTCCTTCGCCTCCCCCTCATCATCACCCTTTTCAACATCATCAGCAGTCGCCTCCTCCGCCTTCTTCGCCTTCTCTTCATCCTCCTCGCCCTCCTCCTCATCCTCCTCCTCATCATCCGCATCATCATCATCATCATCATCAGCAGCAGCAGCAGCAGCAGCAGCATCCTCATCAGCATCATCAGCATCAGCAGCAGCATCATCATCATCAGCAGCATCATCAGCATCACCATCAGCATCATCATCATCAGCATCATCAGTATCATCATCATCAGCATCATCATCATAAAATCATCATCAGCATCAGCGTCATCGTCGGCATCATCAGCATCATCATCAGCATCATCATCATTATCATCATCAGTATCATCATCAGCATCATCATCGTCATGAACATCATCATCATCATCTGCATCAGCATCAGCATCATCATCATCAGCATCATCAGCATCATCAGCATCAGCATCATCATCAGCATCATCATGAACACCACCATCATCATCATCATCACCATCATCATCAGCATCATCATCAACAGCACCATTATCATCATCAGTATAAGCATCATCATGGGCATCATAATCAGCATCAGCATCATAATCAGCATCAGCCGCATCAGCATCATCATCAGCATCATCATCAGTTTCGTCAGCATCATCAGCCTCACCATCACCAGCATCATCGTCATCAGCAGCATCGTCAGCAGCATCATCATCATCAACAACAGCATCATCAGCATCAGCATCATCATCGCCAGCAGCAGCATCAACAGCATTATCAACATCGTCAACATCATCATCATCACCACCACAACCATCACCATCACAATCATCATTATCATCCTGATCAGCATCATCATAGCCATTATCAGCATCATCATCATCATCAGCAGCATCAGCATCGTCATCATCATAAGCAGCAGCGTCATCAGCATCAGCCGCACCATCATCACCATCATCAGCATCATCATTATCATCATCATCTGCATCATCATCATGATTACCAGCATCATCATCGTCATCGCTATCGTCAGCTGCTCAATCATAATCATCCTCATCATCATCAGCATCAACAGCATCGTCATCATCATCGTCATCATAATCACCACCATCAGCATCATCAGCATCAGCATCCTCATCATGGTCAACATCATCATCAAGATCTTCATCATCATCACCACCAGCATCATCATCAGCCGCATCAGCATCATCGTCATCAGCATTATCACAAGCGTCATCAGCATCATCATGATCATCAACATCGTCCGCATCATCAGCATCAGCATCATCAGCAGCATCAGCATCAGCATCGCCACCTGCATCATCATCAGCAGCTTCATCATCATCAGCAGCATCATCAGCATCATTAGCATCATTAGCGTCATCAGCATCAGCAGCATCATCATCAGCACCATCATCATCGTCATCAGCATCATCATCATCACCAACAACAGCATCCTCATCATCCTCCTGCTCCTCATCTTCCTCCTCCTCCTCCTGAGCCTCATCCTGCTCCTCCTGATATGCTGTTCCTCCTCCTCCTCCTCCTTCCTCCTCCTCCTCCTCCTTTTCATCATCATTATCATCAGCATCATCATCTCAGTACGATCAGCGGCATCATCATCATCATCAGCAGCATCACCATCATCATCATAATCATCATCGTCGTCAGCATCATCCGCATCATCATAATCATCACCAGCTTCACCATCATGATCATCATCATCATAATCGTCACCATCAGCATCATCATAATCCTGATCATCAGTATCATCATAATCATCAACATAATAATAATCACCATGATTAGCATCAGCATCATTCCATCATCAGCATCATCAACATCATCGTCATCATCATCCTCGTTTTCGTCGTCAGCATCATCCCCATCAGCAGCAGCATCAGCATCCTCATCATCAGCATCATCAACAGCATCATCAGCATCGTCATCATCATCAGCAGCACCAGCATCAGCATCATGATCAGCATCAGCATCATCACCATCACCATCACCATCATCATCATCATCACCGGAGTCATCAGCATCATCAGCATCGTCCTCATCATCAGCATTTGCATCATCATCAGCATCAGCATCAGCATCACCAAAATCAGCATCATCATCATCAGTATCATCATCATCAGTACCACTAGCGTCATCATCATCATCATAATCAGCATCAGCATCATCATCACCAGCAGCATCATCATCACCATCATCATAATCATCATCGTCCTTGTCAGCATCATAATCATCATCAGAAGCATCACCACCATCACCATCACCATCATAATCATCATCATCGGCGTCAACATCATCAGTGTCATCAGCATCAGCATCGTCTTCTTCATCATCATCACCACCACCGACATAATCATCATCTGCACCATTATCATCAACATCAGAATCAGCATCATCATCATCATCATCATTATCATCATCATCAGCATCATCATCATCATCAACATCCACATCCACATCCACATCCACATCCACATTCTCCTCCTCCTCCTCCCCCTCCTCCTCCTCAGCAGCAGCAGCATGGCAATTTTCTGAACATACCTCGGGCCTCTGGCGGCCATTCGGGACGATTCGGGCACCCTCGGCACGCTCTCGACGAGGCGCAGCTACTGAAAAGCATCCCCGAGAGAGAAAACCTCCGCGAACATTCGCAAGAAGAGGATGATGTGGCTGACAGGCTTCATGATGCCTTGACGCCCTCGGCCAGAGGCCGAGAAAGTAGTTAAAGGTGTGGAAGAATCCGGCCACGCAAAGCCTAGCCGGAGTCAGAAAACATGGGAGACCCCAAAAACAACTAAAAAATAACCAGCAACCGTCGAAAATCCCCCTCCAGCTGCCCTCACTCCCCCCCAAGACGGGCCCCGCCCCCAGGCCTCGAGGCACTCCGCCTCCCCCTGGGCCGTGCCCCGCCTCGCCTCCAGGAGCCGCGCCAGGCTCGAGCGCCCTCGCCGGCGGGGCCGCCGCCCCCCCCCCGCCTCCCCTCGCTGCTTCTGCACGCTGCGCCAGGGCTCATGCCTCCTCCTCCTCCGCCTCCTCCTCCTCCTCCTCCTCCTCCTCCTCCGCCTCCTCCTCCCGCCTCCTCCGCCTCCTCCTCCCCCTCCTGCTCCTCCTCCTCCTCCTCCTCCTCCTCCTCCCCTCCGCCTCCTCACCTCCGCCCCGCCCCCCACCTCCCCCCCCCTGCGCGCGCGCGTGGTCCACCGCCCCCTCCCCCGTCCCCCTCCCCTCCTCCTCCTCCGAGCGCGAGCGCAGCTGCCTCCACGTCGCGACACATCCCCCACTGCCCTTCCTCTCTCCACTCCTCCGCCTCTCCTCCTCCTCCTCCGGCCTCCGCCTCCGCCTTTCCCTCCTCCTCCTCCTCCCGCCCTCCTCCTGCGCTAGCGCTCGCCTCCCTCCTCCTCCTCCTCCCTCCTCCCGCCTCCTCCCCCGTCCTCCTGCCATCCCCCCTTGCTGCTTCTGCACGCTGCGCCAGGGCTCAGCAGTGGTTCCAGCGTCGATAGTCGTCAGAGACCACCCTTCCCAAACTCCACTAGCCCGGTCCTCGCCATCCCACCACTCTGCTGCGGGAAGTACACACACACACAACAACGGTGGCTGTAGGGAAAACGAGCGGCAAGGGGAACCACGATGGCGAGGAGAACCTCCCAGGGGCGCGGAGTAGCCGTGTGCTCCTGCGTCCCCTGAGGGGAGTGAGGGCGAGGAGGACGACGAAAAAACGACAAAACGGGACTCTGCGCCATCCTGCTCCTCCTCCTCCTCCTCCTGCTCATCATCATCATCATCATCATCATCATCATCATCATCATCATCATCATCATCATCATCATCATCATCATCATCATCAGCATCATCATCATCATCATCATCATCATCAGCAGCAGCAGCAGCATCATCATCATCATCATCATCATCATCATCATCAGCATCATCAGCATCATCATCATCATCCTCTTCGTACTAGTTGTCTTTTTTTCTTGTTGATACTGCCACACAGCTTACGATTACTGCTGGTATGATTAATAGTAATTTCATGAGCTACAATACTAACAGTATTAGTACGCTTATCAGTTTTAGTAGTAGTAGTAGTAATAATAATAGTAGTAGTAGTAGTAGCAGTAGTCGTAGTAGTAGTAGTAGTAGTAGTAGTAGTAGTAGTAGTAGTACAAGTAGAAGTAGTAGTAGTAGTATGAGTCGTATTAATAACACGAGCACTAGTATGGATTCAACGTAGAGTTATTAGTAATATTGAAATTCGTCTGTGGATTGTGATTGGCATAATCGTATTGACTCATATTATCATCAATTTTGTAAAGACTACCTGTGTCATGCGTATTCCCATTATTGAGAATAGTTTTAGTCGTAGTAGTAATAGTAGT
>CAUYUJ010018344.1:0-75000 GCA_963575745.1 Prorocentrum cordatum | reverse complement strand
CATCATCATCATCATCATCATCATCATCATCATCATCATCATCATCATCATCATCATCATCATCATATCATCATCATCATCATCATCATCATCATCATCATCATCATCATCATCATCATCATCATCATCATTATCATCATCGTCATGATCATCATCATCATCATCATCATCGTCATCGTCGTCATCATCATCATCATCAGCAGCAGCATCAGCATCAGCATCAGCATCAGCATCATAATCAGCATCATCCATCATCATCATCAATCATCATCATCATCATCTCAGCATCATCATCAGCAGCGTCATCATCATCATCATGATCATCATCATTCGTCATCATCATCATCATCAGCATCATCATCATCATCAGCATCATCATCTCACCATCACCACCACCACCCACACCACCACCATCATCATCATCATCATCATCATGATCATCATCATCATCATCGTCGTCATCATCACCATCATCATCATCAGCAGCAGCATCATCATCATCATCGTCATCATCATCATCATCAGCATCATCATCATCATCACCATAATCATCATCATCAGCATCAGCATCAGCATCATCATCAGCATCTGCATCATCAGCATCATCATCAGCATCATCATCATCACCAGCATCATCATAATCATCATCATCATCATCATCAGCATCAGCATCAACATCATTATCATCATCAGCATCATCACCATCGTCATCATCAGCAGAATCAGCAGCAGCAGCATCATCATCACCATCATCAGCATCCACAACAACAGCATTATCATCATCGTCCTCATCACCATCAGCGTCATCACCTTAATCATGATCAGCATCATCATCATCATCATCATGATCATCATCATCATCATCATCATCATCATCATCATCACCATCATCGTCAGGATCAGCATCATCAGCAGCAGCATCATCACCTTCATCATCAGCATCAGAAGAATAATCATCAACAGCATCATCATCAGCAGCATCATCAGCAGCAGCAGAAGAAGCAACATCAGCATAAGTATCAACATCAGCGTCATCATCAGCAGCAGCATCATTATCATCACCACCACCACAACCACAACCACAACCATCAGCATCGGCATCATCATCAACGGCATCAGCATCATCATCAGCATCATCAGCATCATCATCACAAGTATCATCATGAGCAGCATCATCAGCATCAGCATCCGCATCAGCATCACTATCATTATCATCATCGTCATCAGCATCATCATCATCATCATCACCAGCATAATCATCAGCATCATCATCAGCATCATCAGCATCATCATCGTCATCATCATTAACATCAGCACAATCAGCATCGTCGTCATCATCAGCATCATCAGCAGCAGCATCATAATCAGCATCAGCATCAGCATCATCAGAATCAGCATTTCCATCAGCAGCATCATCATCCTCAACAGAATCGGCATCGTCATCGTCATCGTCATCAGCATCAGCATTAGCATCAGCATCAGCATCATCGTGATCAGTTTTAGCATCATCATTGTCCACCCTCCCTCTCCCTCCTCCTCCTTGCTATCCCTTCTCCCTCCTACTACCTCTTCCTGCCTCATCGTTAGAGGCCTCTCCCGTCCATCCTTGGCTACACGTAAGAGTGACCCTAGGCAAGAGTGACCTGTGGTGCGCGACTTTAGAGGGCCACGGGGAGGCCAAACCCGAGCGCAAGCCGCTGCTATGGCATCGCATTCAGCCATGTGGTGAACCCCTTGTGCCCGCCCCAGAGGTCATTCCTGCGAAAGGTCACTCTTACGTATAGCCGATTATCCAGGCCGCCGACGTGAGGATTCTTTCGTGACGTAGACCCCCAGCGGTATTGACCCATTCCCTGGGACTGACTGGCTTTTCATCCTGCGTGGTTTGTTGACGGTCCTGGGGCCTGGCGAGGGCCCCCAGGACGAAAGTAGGGAAAACCTGCCCTTTTGATTTCTCATGACTCACAGGGGGTCTGAGACCAATGCCCCCCGTCTCCCTCATCCTCCTGTGCGCTGCGCCCCAGGTGCCCTCCCCCCCCCCAGCGCCGGCGCCGGCCTGCGCCGCTGGGCGCCTGGGCAGGAGGGCGCGAGGAGAGAGGAGGTGGGGGGGGAAGGAGGGAAGGAGAAGGAGCAGGAGGGATGGAAAGGAAGGACGGAGGGAGGGATGGAGGACGAGGACGAAGAAGAAGAAGGGGGAGGGAGGGAGGGGCGGGAGGGAAACGAGGGAGTAAAAAGCAGAGGAAGGATGGAGAGAACCCCCTCTGCGTCCTCCCCCCTCCCTCTTCCTCCTCCTCTTTCTCCTCCTCCTCCTCCTCCTCCTCCTCCTTGTCTCTTCCGCGGATACACAGAAAATGGAGAAAGGAGTGCGGAGGAGGGTCCACAAAGTGGGGAGGGGCGGGGCGTCAGGAGGGGAAGGGGGCGGGAGAGGGAAAAGGAGGAGGAGGAGGAGAAACAGAAAGAGAGTGTGAGAGAGGAAGAGCAAGACGAAGGCGAAGGCGAAGACGAAGACGAAGACGAAGACAGAGAAGAAGACGAAGACGGAGGATGGGAAACAGGAAAAGGCGGAAAAGGAGATGAGAAGGGGGAGGGGGGAGGAAGGAGGAGGAGAGGGGGGGACTCTCCCTCCTTCTGTCCTTCTCTCCGCATTTTCTCTCACCTCCCTCCTCTGGGAGGGGAGAGACGACATGGAGGATGGGGGAGGGGGACCCTCGGCCGCCGAGGGAGGCCGACGACGACGACGACGGCGAGGGCGACGACGACGCCGCCGACGACGAGCACGCCGACGACGACGACGACGACGCCGACGACGACGACGCCGACGACGACACCGACGCCGACGACGACGACGACGACGCCGAGCCTGCTGCGGCCGCTGGGCCTCTGCGGCCTCTTCCCCAGGCCGCTCCGCGAGGCGGGAGGCCTCGCGAGGCCCCGCGCGGCAGGCCATCCCCCCCAGGAGACGGCCGCTGCGGGACGGCCGGCACCCCGGGGACCCGCCGGCCAAAAACGCTGCGGCGGCGCGCGGCGGCGCGCGACGACGACGACGACGACGACGACGACGACGACGACGACGACGACGACGGCGACGACGGCGACGGCGACGACGACGTCGACGAGGTCGAGGTCGATGACGAGATCAAGGGCGACGAGGACGAGGTGGAGGACGGAGAAGGCCGGGCGCGAGTGCGGGGGTAGAGTAATGGGGAGAAGGTAGGATCAGTCAGCATCGAATCGGCAAGTCGGGTCGAATCGAAATGTGCGTCGGATTGGGCTGCATCGGCACGGAGTCGGAATCGAATCGGATCGGACGCCGAAGTATGCACAGCAGCACCATGCGAACATCAGGCCACATCGGATCCTCTAAGTATCGGAATCAAATCGGATCGGCCTGGCAAAAACCGACATCAATCGGATCGATCGGATCGAAATACACCCTCCGCGTTGCAACGCGCTGCCTCGAGCGTACAGCAACGGGGGGATGATACACACGGGGGGTCGAGGACTGTAGGGAAGTGCCTGGAGAGTGGTCGTATAGTGAGCGTTTTCTTCATCCGCGTCTCGACATTGGACGGAAAGGGGGGGAAAGAGGGGGTCTGGCTCCAGACCTCTGCTCAGTGCGACTGCCTGGAACAATGATCCCTTGAGGAGTCCTGTGGGGAGCCGTCCACCTGCTCGAAACAGGCGCCCACAACAGCCAAGATCTCCTCCATCGGGGGGGGGGTGCGAGGGGGCCCGCGCCGATCGGCAACAAAAATGAATGAGGAAACGATGACAACTAGGCGAGGGAGCCGGGAGCCCCTGGGGGAGGACGAGAGGGGGGGGGCGTTGCGAATCGCGGGGCTCTGCTCTTTCCTTCTGCGCTGTGCGGGCACTGGGTGCTGTGAGCTGCGTCATGACGGTGCGAGGCCTGAAGGTATAAGACAAGCGCCGATGTAGGCCTGGGCATACAAATTCAGAGAGCCGCCAGTGCAGATGTGGAAGTGTGGCTCTCCTCATTCCTGCTCCCTCCCCCATCTACGTCTGCGCGGACTTGGCCAACCGCGGCGGCTTCAAGGAGGTGGAGGGAAGGACGAGGGAGCGAGGTCCAATCAGTCAAACGGTGTCTCGGTCCCCTCTTTCACAATTTCGACTTGCCTTACCCCTCGATCAAGGTTTGGGGGATAAGATGAACCCGCATTGCGGGCGCCTTTGGGTATGGGGCTACATATAGCTCTGTACCCCCCTGGATGTCAAGGTCGTGCACCTTGCTTTCGCCGAAGGCCGATCCGATCCGATCCCCCCCCACCCCTGGAAGCACAAGATCGATCCCAGCGCACGCGCGCGGGTGCCGACAGACTCTTCACCATGAGCATCGGGGCGGCGGGCGGCGCTAGAGACCTACGAGGAGGACCACGAAAGAAGAATCTGAGCCCTGAGCGCCGGACCGCCAGTCGGGGAGACCAATGGCCCCGCCATCGTCATCGTCATCGTCATCGTCGTCGTCGTGATCATCATCACTCCACTCCTCCTCCTCCTTCTCCACCTCCGCCTCATCCTTTTCCTCCTCCTCCTCCTCCTCCTCCTCCTCCTCCTCCTCCTCCTCCTCCTCCTCCTCATCCTCCTCCTCCTCCTCCTACTCCTCCTCCTCCTCCTCCTCCTCCTCCTCCTCCTCCTCCTCCTCTTCCTCCTCCTCCTCCTCCTCCTCCTCTTCCTCCTCCTCCTCGTCGGTGGGGACGGGTGGTGACCTTGCGTGGTGGGGCGACGGGAAGAGGGCGGCAAGGTCTTTCAGGGGCAGGCAGGGGGGGCGGGAGAGGCGGAGGCGGAGGTGGGAAGGGGGGAGGGGGAAAGAGAGGGCGACAGGAGCGGAGGAGGCAGTGCAAGGGGGAGTGGGGGGCGGAAATCACGAAAGGAGGGGGGGGAGGAAGAGAAGGAGGATCAAGTGACGGCCGCCGCCGTCGAAGACTTTTCAGGTGTGAACCCGCGCGCTCAAAAGCTTTTCGGAGCTAGAACGGTTATGGAACCAGGCGCGTCAACGGCGGCAGCTGGCTACCGGGGCCTCCTGAGGCCCGACACACATCACTAGGCCCCCGGGGCCGAACTACATTTGGGCCCGCCATGCCCAACATGGAAAAGAGGGGGCGATCGTAGTGCATTTCAACACCCGTCCTGGATCGTCTGGTTACACTAGCTGGCCGCACGGCCAGTAAAACAAGGATTGTTGCTGCCTGCCATCACACTCCCCGTTCCGCCCATCCGGCGGCTCCGTTGACTACCTGCTGGGTAGCTCCTGCTCTCGTAGTTCGCGAGGGCTCTGTCCTCGTCGTCGCTCCTGGATTCCACCTTGATCGCCACACCGTCGTCCTCCAGGTTGCCCTTCACTTCCTTCATGCGCTTCTCGTCGGCACGCGTGCGCCTCGCGTGTCTGATCGCCTTCTTGGTCACCGCGGCCTGGGCACTGACCTCCACGCTCGCGAGCCCATTCTGCATCACGTCCGTCAAGTAGCCTTTCACGGCGTCCAGCTCAGTCAGCGCGTCGGCCAGCTGCACCGATGCGTCGCACCACTCCAAGTCAACCCCATCTTGGGACAGTAGCTCGGGAAGCGCCCCGATGACCACCCGAACTCGGCAACCTGCAACATGCCCTGCATCAGCCAGGAGATGAGAAAACCAAGCTGTTGGCGTCGCCATACCACTTCACCAATATCAAAGTCGCCACGCCCACGACGAGGTCGCCCAGCGGCTGGTTTGGAGCGCTCATCTCGTAGTGCAGTGCCCTGATACACTCCAGCGCCCCAGCTCCTTCCGTGAGTCCGCGGGGTTCGGCCCCCATGGACGCTCTGCAATCCATCTTAATCCGAGAACTACCCCAGTCGAGGATGTGCGCCGATCCCTCCTAGTCACCGCACAAGCCGTCGTCCATAATCAAGCACGCGAACCCGAGCTGTAATCTCACCTTCTCGCCGAGGCGATGTCGTCCGAAGGTAACGTCGTCCACGTCGCTGAGGCTGCTGTCCGCGAACACGACTCCACGGAGATCTCCATCGCCATGTAGCACGTCAATCCGGATGAGCATGCATGTGTCACGCGTCTCCTTGCTGTACTTCAAAAGCTTGTTCATCTCCACACCAGGTGATGCACCGTGAACTGGCTCTTGCATTGTGCCAGCCAGCTGCAGCCGAAAGAGACGCCCATCCGAAGCTGCCGAGACAGCCAGCCAAGCGAACCAATCACCGACTCGGCGTAGCTCACCTCCTCGTCCGTAGCCACAGCCACGACCGGCTTCGCGCGGGCTGGCAGTAGCTCGATTGGCCATGCCGATCTTGATAGAGAAGTCCGCGGCCTGGTCCACGCCCTTCCCGCGGTACCTGAATGGCGGCTTCCCTTGATGCACTCAGTTCGAGCTGTAGCCTGCTCCATCTCCTCCGACTCCCCCTCGTTATTCCTTCTCCTCCTCCTTCTTCTCCTCCTACCCCTTCTCGATATTCTCCTCCTCCTCCTAGTTCGCCTCCTTATCCTCCTCCTCCTCCTCCTGCTCCTCCTTCACTCTCTCCTTCTCCTCCTTCTCCTCTTTCTCCTCCATCTGATCCTTCTCCTCTTTATTATCTTCCTCCTCCTCTTTCATCTCCTCACCCTCCTCCTCGTCATCATCATCGCCCCCCTTCTTCCCTCCACCTTCCCCCTCCTGCTCGTCATCCTTCTCCTCTCCTCCTCCTGCTCCTTCCCCCCCCCCTCAGCCTCCCCCACCTGCTTCTCTTCCTCACTCCATCTTATCCTCCACGTCCTCTCCCATGAGGCCGCACCTTCGCGCGCGCAGAATGCGAGATTGCCGCGCCCGCATCCCATTCATGCACATCGCAAGGAAACTCTACGAGTTCCCGGCGGCAACCAAGGTTGACGGTTCACCGCCGGCCCCCAGTTTGGCACAGTCTTCGTCGGTTGAAAACCATGTCCTCGAAATCTGAATATTCGCTAGAGCTCTTATCTTTCCCCCCAATATTCGATCTCATTCCCGATCGCCATCTTAATATCAGGTCGATCGGGCACATACTACTGCAAAAAAGAATGTGGGCGGGATCGGCTGTTTAGTATCATCTTGGCAGGTGCTGAAGGTTTTCTTAACTTAGCTCGAGCTGCACAACAGCTATGGAGCTGACAGGCAGACCTAAACTCTAGGATGAGCAGGCGCGCTGTTCACAAGTATCTAGATGTTCGACCTCGGTCTGCCACCAGGGCAGGGACCGACAAACTATTCGCACTCTCCAATATGCGTTTAAGACATAATGCTGATTTAATGATTTTCTTAATGCAACACGAGCTTCAGATAATCTGCAGAGCTGCTGGGCACAGCAGTGGGAAGTTACTGATGGCACGCACTAGTTACAAGTATCTAGATGCCTGAACGCGGTCTGCTACCAGATCTGGAATCCAAGACCTATTCGAAGTCTATTCATTTGTTTCAGAGATGATGATGATTTTCGAGACTTAAATCGAGCTGCAGATGAGCTACTGGGAGCCGGCGGCAAACCGTGAACCTTGTTTTTTTTGGGGGGGATGTTCCAGGCATCGGGATGGCTACCCAGGTCCCAGGACGGGAACGCCAGCGAGGACCCTTAAGGTCCCCAGCTGATCGAGCGCCGTCTCCATGGCCTCAGTGAGACCTTCTACAGCCGAGAGCTCAGCATCAGTAATGGTACAAGAGGGCGGGAGCGCGGCAGCGCATTGACCGACATCACGCCAGTCATTCGGGAAAGAACTAGGTGCTTGCGTGTGAGAGGAGGGGAAGGAGGAGGAACGTGCACGCTTACTCACATGAACATGCTCCACAGAGAAGTTATCCGCGTGAGAGTGCACAGGAGGAACCAACCCAACCTGTAACCACCATCCGAAACCCACTCCAGACTCATCCACTCCGCCGTCGAATTTACCGCGGAGGTCAATCGCTTGCCAGGTATTGCGTTGAGAGGAGGGGTACGCTGTGCATACATCGACATATTGAAGACAGTCACCATTACAAGCACGATGCGTTAGCTCGTCCGCCCTAGCATTGCCTTCACGGCACTCATGTTTTACATAGTCGCACCCAAGGGAGCTCGGCCTGAGACCGCGTGTGACTAGTCGCTCCAGTCGATCCTGAAGTTGGGAAACACGATTTTGCCATCTGGCACCTTCACCCCGAACACCGCGACCTACGCTCCAGACTCCCGGAGCCCAGTAACACACAAGTAGACTGTCACCGATCATTTCGCAGCCAAGGCCGTCATTGCACATGTCCCAAGCCGTCGTGCGTTCCGGGAGCGCGGCCCGCCTCCTCGCCATCTGATCCGCCTCGGTCCCCGAGGTCAAACTCCAAGGTTTATCGGAAATACCCTCGACCCCCTCCTTAGGCTCCCGTCCTCCACCACCCCCTTCACCTCCTCGGGGTAAGACAAAGTACTCGAATGCTGCAGAAAGACGACAATAAGCGAGATAATCACGAGCAAACCTCACGTACGATGAGGAGGAGAAATCGCATACTTGCCACCATTCGTCAACAATATGCGCATCTGCACATGCGTACACAATGTCAAATATGTGAAACCACGGACGCTCACCCGTTGCAACTCCACCGCCACTCGATCGCCAACGCGAGAGCATGCTATACTCCCGTCGCTTGCCCCAGCCCCAGAGAACCGCAGCGGCATCCGCGCGCATCTTAGCCAGCCCAGCTGTGCAACACATTAGAAGACGCCTCGCATCACAATGAGCTCGGGGCAAGCAATGTTGCATGCCAGCACTTCTCGCCACACGCGGCCCAAGTCGGCGCCGCTTGGGACCTTCGGCCACATCAGGAACAGCATAATGAGCACTCGCCTCTGAGACACGGGGACCACCATTCGGATCAGCAATAAAAATCGCATTCGCCTGAACGCACGGTGAAATAGGAAGCCACGTCCTGACCCAAGCGCCACGAGGTATCCAGAGCACGTTGGACAGCAGACTTCAGCTTTTGTTTCTGGAATTCGGCACGACACATCTTCAATCTATCAGGCTTCCAAGTTCTCCAATCGGCATCCGCAGGCTGCCTCGAGGCTCCCATATGGCACAAACAACGCCCCTCGAACACATGTATGCGATACAAGCTATCTACATCCCACGCAAGCCCGCCCGTACCAGACAGCGACACAGACTGGACGAGAGAAACAAAACCGGCGGCATTTCTTAGCCCAAAGAACTGCCGGAGCCCGAACATAAGCAGCATGGTTGTAGAGAGCGCGCCTGGCAGCATCAATACGTCGTGTCACGTCCTCGTGCGGACCTCGATAATCGGCGTGCAGATCGTTGCCCAGTACATTCATGCACGCGACACGCCTGAGGGGCATCTGCACACCGTTGACGCTCACCGAAAACGTAGGGATCTGTCCAGGGAAACCGACCGCCAGCACCTCCAGCGAATCAGCCTTCTATTCGAATCCCCACTGCCGAAGCACTGAAGTGAGAGTGGACAACTGCTGCTGGAATGTCGCCAGGTCTGAGCCCACAACAAACACACTATCGGCGTAGATGAGATGATTGACGGCAAGAGACGGAGGGCCTTCTGGGGGTACCTACTGGGGTCGTGCAACGTCTCCTCCTCCTCCTCCATCGCGGTCCCGATGAAAATAATTGGGGCCCCAACATGGATAACCGATATTCTGAGCATCCCGTTCACGGAAGACGCCAGACCACATAGCACATACAATGAGGTTCCACAAATCGGGAGATTCATTACCCCCCGCGCGAATTTGCCGATCAACATGAACGCCCGACACGGAGACACCTTCGAACAGAAGTGCGGTGACTTCGCCGACCAGCGGGGCCAGGATACCGCGCTGCAACCAGTCAGGCACCTGCAGCTTGGTTAGTGCACGATGCACGGCGTAGACGGTAGTGCGTAGGAAGGCTTGCTTGACACCCGCAGAAGCAATGAGCACGACCCGATCGTTCCCCCACCGCGACGCATGTTGCGCAACCGTTTTGAGCCATGTTGTGATCTCGGAACAAGCCCGTCTAGGACAGAAACCAAACAACGCCACCTGGGCCCGCGAGCGGGCCAAGTAAGGTTCAAGACCAGATAATAGTGCAGTAGAACACCATTTCTGAATCACCGACTCGACGGCTAATCTTCTAGTGTCATCGATCGCGCATCCCGGCAAACTTTTAGGCATCAGAGAGGTAAGTGCACAAAGCCAATTATCAGGAGGTGCCCGAATCTCAACGAGAATCTCGTTGAAGAAACGTAGAACGACCCGAAGAGAACGCCAAGGGAGCTGCCGAAGCACTGCTGCACCGAGGCCGTCTGGGCCCGTCGCCTCCCTGACCTTGAGCTGCGCCCTTGCCCGAAGAAGCTGCGAAACCCGAAGTTGGGCCTCAGGAGGGACTGGGGATGCCCTAACACGCCTCCGCAGGTCCGCCACGATCTGCTCCGAACGCTCACGCTGGTTCTTAGCCGCACAGCGCCTGCCCACCTTGTCGCTGATCTCCTGCTCCCACCTCCTCCTGTCCTCCACCCGCTCCCCATTGATCATGACGTACCCAATCGGACGACGACGCCTCTCAGCCCGCTGCGACTCCCACTCATGCCACTCACGAATAAAAGATCGCTGCAACCGATCGCGCACACGCCGTAATTGCCGATAGGCCTCTGCGCCCTTCTCACCACGACGACCGTACAACGGTCGACTGGCATCCACAAGCGCCGTCGGTTTCTGAGGGGGCGAAGCACGATCAACAGGGGCACACGTGGTAGCCGACGCATTCGCATAAGTCTGGGCCTCGACCTGCTCCAGAGTCTGACACATGGGCAGCGCGGCATCAGCAAGTCGTCCGAAGTTTCGAAGGAACGAGGCCTTCGAGGGAGATACCGACGCGCAACGCTCTGGCGAGGGAGTACAACTTCGACGCGTACGAGGGCATGATCAGACAGACGTGCTCGCGCATCACGCGCGCTGCCATGACAAAGTGCATCGACATGTGCATCCCCCTTCACCGCCATGTTCTGAAAAAATAAACACATAGCCCAGGACCAAGCGACGCGAGTTAGAACGATAAGCATTCCAAGTCGGACGACGCTCTCCAAACGTGTTGTCAGCCCCCAAGTCCTCGCTCACCATCCACCCATCCACCTTGTCCCTCAAGTTATGCCCCCCATCCCTCCTCTCCTTCTCCTTGGCCCTATCCGAGCGTGCAATAAGCGCAGCTAACCCTCCTCCCGCATGCTCCCCGTGCCATGGCAAAAGCTCCACATTCGCATCAATAGCAGCAGCAAAGTGAATGTTTCCAAACTCACGACGAACATGCACGCGCAAACTGACAATAGACTGGAGAACATCATCTGCAGTCACTTCCCATTCGGGAACCTGGGAATGCGGCAGGTAAACGCTAGTAAAGAGTAACGCCGTCGAAGAGGATCGCAAACCATCGTTTCCCCTGCCAACGCCTGCGAACAGCATCGGCTCTACGATAGCATGGCAGCCTTGCTATCAGAGCTGGAGTAATGGTGCCAGCCCAACTTCTGCAACCAGACGCTGTTAAAGTCAATATGATCCGCCTCCTGCAAGCCCAGGCAGCCCCAGCAATATTGGCCCCATCCAATACGACTAAGAAGAACATAGCTGCGATCATGGCGCTGGCCCACCAAGTGGGCGATCAGAGAGGCGAGGGCGACCTGCGTCGGACACGCCTCGGGCGATCGTCCCGACTGCCGTGTGGCCACGGCGGCTTCGACCTGCTCAATCGCACGCTGGGTCCAGTGGCGTTGTACATCGGTAAGAATATTCCACTGTCCGTTGCCCCCATACTCGAAGGCTTTAAACTCAGCAAACTGCATATGACGGCCCTCGAGAGCATGCGGGGGGTGAACTCCGCGTCCTCAACCTAGGTTACCGCCGGGAGCTCGTAGAGCTTCCCTGCGACATACATGAATCGCATGCGGGCGCGGCAATCTCGCATTCCGCGCGCGGAAAGGTGCAGTTTCATGGGGGAGGACGTGGAGGAGAAAAGGGGGCGAGGAGAAGAAGGAGGTGGAGGAGGTCAAGGAAAAGGAGGAGGAGAAGACGGAGCAGGAGAGGGAGAAGGGGCGGGAGAAGGAGGACGAATGGACGACGAGCAGGAGAAACGGAAAGATCGAGGGGGATGATGATGAGGAGGAGGAGGAGGAGGAGGAGGGAGAGAAGGAGAAGGAGGAAAAAGAGGAGAAGGAGCGGACGAAGGCGAAAGAGAAGGAGAAGGAGGAGTAGGAGGAGAAAGAAGAGGAGAAGGAGAAAGAGGAGAAGGAGCCGATGAAGGCAAAAGAAAAGGAGAAGGAGGAGAAGGAAGAAAGACAAGGAGAAGGAGGAGCAGAAGGAGAAAGGGGAGGAGGCAGAGGAGAGGGGAAAGTGGTAGGAGGAAAAGAAGAAGCAAAGGAGGAGGGGAAGCAGGAGAAGGAGGAGGAGAGAAACGAGAAGGCGTCTTGATACCGTAGGCGAATTTACTTGGCCACCTTCTGCTTCGAATGCTTTTCGGCTCCAAAGCCACCATGCAACTCGAATGAAGCAGAGAAAACAACCATTATCTCTTGAAATAAATTAGAAGAGTACCAACAGCTTTGTGATTCAAGCTCTGGCAGACCGGTCTCAGGCATCTAGGTACTGAAGACTAGCGTGCCTTGCAATTTCCTTTCGATTGGTGTGATGAACAGCTCTGTCGCTCATCTGCAATTCGCTTTAGTTAAGAAGTTCGTAATCATCTCAACAGATAGAAGAGCAAATAGTTGTTTTGGTTCTCGCTCTGGTAGCGAACCGAGTTCGGTCATCTAGATACTCGAGACTAGCAATCCTGATGATGCTCTGTCGATTGCTCTGCCGAACAGCTCTGTAGCTCATCTGCACAGTTCAGTCATCTAGACTTGAGACTAGCGCTCCTGGTGGTTCTCTTCCGATTGCTGTGCCAGACAGCTCTGTAGCTCATCTGCAGCTCGAGTTATGGTAAGAAAATCAGCTTCATCTAAGAAATAGCAAATTACTAATAGTTGTGGTCTTCGCTCTGATAGTGGACCGAGTTTGGCCATCTAGATACTTGAGACTAGCGCTTTTGATGGTTCTCTTTCGATTGCTCTGCGGAACAGCTCTCTAGCTCATCTGCAGCTCGAGTTAACGTAAGAAAGTCATCATCTACTAAATGAAGATAGGAGCGTGCGAATAGTTTTGTGGTCGGCCATCAAGATACTTCAGACTGGGAGCCGGTGGTAAGCCCGCCGGGAACTCGTAGACTTACCTTGCGACATACTTGCATGGGATGCGGGCGCGGCAATCTCGCACTCCGCACGCGCGAGGGCGCGGTTTCATGAGGAGGACGCGGAGGAGAAGAAGGAGTGAGCAAGAGAAGGAGAAGGAGGAGGATAACGAGGGGGGGGCTGGAGGAGGAGAAGGAGGAGAAGGAAGAAAGAGGGGAAAGTGGAGGAGGAGCAGCAGCCTATGAATTCAGCACAGGAAATACTCATTATCTCTTACCAAGTCTGGCGGTGTGCTCAATTGTAGCTCTGGTGGCAGACCAATCTCAGACGTCTCGATACTATAGGCGACGGTATGATGATTCCCTGTTGAGCGGTGTCCTTTCCAGCTTCCTAGCTCGCCTATGAATTGAATAAGAAATCCAACACCGACCCACACATTTCTGAAAGATCTCAGGCGTCTAGACTGTAGACTGATGCATGCTTCGCAGCATGCCCTGTCATTTGGCGTGCATCTCAGCTCCGTAGCGCCTAGAGCTCGAATTGAATTCAGGAAACGCACATCATTGCTGGTAAAATATTTACAATGCGAGGAAGTTTTCAAGTGTAGACGTCTCGATATCGTTGACGAATGTACATGATGACCTTCTGCTTCGAGAAGTGCTTCCCAGCTTCTTAGCCAGTCTACTGCTCAAATGGAGTACAGAAAACGATCATGACCTCATAAAAAAATAGCAGGATACAAACGGTTTTTTTGATCCAGCTCTGGTAGCAGACCGAGTTCGGGCATCTAGATATTTGAGACGAGCGCCCCTGATGATGCTCTTCCGATTGCTGTGCCAAACAGCTCTGTAGCTCAGCTGTAGTTCGAGCTACATCAAGACAAGGTATCACCATCTCAGGGGAGAAGAAAAAAAAAAAAAAAAAAAAAAAAAAAAAAAAAAAAAAAAAAAAAAAAAAAAAAAAAAAAAAAAAAAAAAAAAAAAAAAAAAAAAAAAAACTGTTGTTTGATTACAGCTCTGGTAGCAGACCGAGTTCAGGCATCTACATACTTGGGACTAGCGTCCCTGATAGTATTATTTCGATTGCTGTGCCCAACAGCTCTGTAGCTCATCTGCAGCTCGAGCTACACCAAGAAACTCATCACAATCCCTGAGACATAGCAGAGTACGAATAGTTTTTCGGACTCAGCTCTGGTAGCAGACCGAGTTCGGCCATCTAGATACTTGAGACTAGCGCTTCTGATGATTCCCTTTGGATTGCTGTGCCGAACAGCTCTGTAGCTCTTCTACAGCTCGAGTTCAGTTCAGAAAACCGACAGCACCTGTCAAGATGACACTCAACAGCCGATCCCGCCTGAGTGTTTGTTGACAGTATTGTGTACCCGATCGACCTGATATGAAGATGGCAGGCGGGATTCAGATCGAAGATGGGTAGAGAGAATATTAGAGATCTAACGAATTCTCAAATTTCGAGAAGTCGATTTTCAATAGGGCAACCAAAAAAAACAACAACAACAACAAAAACGTCAAAATACTCCGGGCCAACTAGCCCCCCAGCGCGCCAAAATTACTGGGAACCGGCGGTAAGCCGTCAACCTTGGTGAACGCCGGGAACTCGTAGAGCTTCCTTGCGAAATACATGAATGGGGCGCGGGCGCGGCAATCTCGCATGCCGCGCGCGCGAGGGCGCGGTTTCATGAGGAGGCGGAGGAGAAGAAGGAGTGAGGAGGAGAAGGAGAAGGAGGAGGATAACGAGGAGACGTTGGAGGAGGAGGTGAAAGAGGACAAGGAACAAAGAGGGGAAAGAGGAGGAGGAGGAGCAGCCTATGAATTTAGTACAGGAAATACGTACTATCTCTTACCAAGCATGGCAGAGTGCTCAATTGCAGCTCTGGTGGCAGACCATATCTCAGACATCTCGATACTACAGGCGACGGTGTGATGATTCCCTATTGGGCGGCGTCCTTTCCAGCTCCCTAGCTTGCCAAAAAATGGACTAAGAAATTCAACACCGTCTCACATTTTCCTGACAGATGCAGCCCGGGTAGCATGCCGATCTGAGCAATCTAGAACTGTAGACTGATGCATGCTTCGCAGCTTTCCCTGTCGATTGGCGTGCACCTCGGCTCCGTAGCGCCTAGAGCTCGAATTTAATTCAGGAAACGCACATCATTGCTGTAAAATATTCACAGTGCGAGAATGTTGTCCAGTCGTAGACGTATCGATATCGTTGGCAAATGTACCTGATGACCTTCTGCTTCGAGAAGTGCTTCCCAGCTTCTTAGCCAGCCTACAGCTCAAATGAAGTAGAGAAAACGATAATGGTCTCCATGATCTCTCTAAAAAAAGCCGAGTACGATTGTTTGTTGGGTTCCAGTTCTGGTAGCAGACCGGGTTTGGGCATCTAGATACTTGAGACCAGCGCTCCTGGCGATGCTCTTCCGATTGCTGTGCTAACCAGCTCTGTAGCTCATCTGCAGACCGGTTTACAGCAAAAAAGTCATCATCTCAGAAAAATCAGCAGAATACGAATGGTTGTTTGATTACAACTCCGGTAGCAGACCGAGTTCAGGCATCTAGATACTTGGGGCTCGCGCTCCTGATGGCGCTCTGACATGCTGTGCCCAACAGCTCTGTTGCTCATCTGCAGCTCGAGTTACATCAAGAAACTTGCCATCATTTCTGAAAAATCAACAGCGTACGAATAGTTGTTCGGCCCCAGCTCTCGTAGCAGACCGAGTTCGGCCATCTAGATACTTAAGACTAGCGCTTCTGATGATCCCATTTGGATTGCTGCGCCGAACAGCTCTGTAGCTCTTCTACAGCTCGAGTTCAGTTCAGAAAACCGACAGCACCTGCCAAGATGACTCTAAACAGCGGGTCCCGGATGAGTGCTTTTTGACAATAATATGTACCCGATCGACCTGATATTAAGATGGCGAGCGGGAATACGATCGAAGATGGGTAGAAAAATTATTAGAGCTCTAACGAATTTTCAAACTGGGAGCTGGCGGTAAGCCGTCAACCTTGGTTACCGCCAGGAACTCGTAGAACTTCCTGCCACATACATGAATGGGAGGTTTCATGGAGGAGGACGCGGAGGAGAAGATGGAGTGAGGAGGAGAAGGAGATGGAGGAGGCCGTGGAAGAGAAGGAGGAGGAGAAAAAGGAGCAGGCGGTCAAAGGAGGGGGAGGAGGAAGAGGAGGATGACGAGCAGGAGGGGGAAGGGTGGAGAGGGAGAAGTGGAACGATGATGATGATGAAGAAGGAAGATGAGGAGAAGGAGGAGGAGTGGAGCAGGCGAAGAAAGCGAAAAAGGCGCAGGTGAAGAAGGAAGGAGGAGGAGAAGGAGAAGAAGGAAGAGGACGAGAAGCAGGAGTGCGAATAGTTGTGTGGTTCCAGCTCTGTTGCAGACCAAGTTTAAACAAGTAGATACTTGCAAAGGAGCGCCCCTGATGATCTTCGTCCAATTGCTGATCCGAACAATTCCAATATCATCTGCAGCTCGAGATACATCAAGAAAGGCATCGTCATCTCTGGAAAATTACTAGGAGTACAAATAATTGTTTGGTTCCAACTCTGGAAGAAGACCGAGTTTGGGTATCCGCTTCTGATGAGGCCCTTTCGATTGTTGTGCCAAACAGCGCTGTAGCTCATCTGCAGCTCGAGTTGCATCAAGGAGATCCCCCTCATCTCTGAAAAGCTAGCAGAGTACGAATAGTTGTTTGGACCCAGCTCTGGTCGCAGAGCGGGTTCGGGCATCTATATACTTGAGACTAGCGCGTCTGATGATTCCCTTCGGATCGCTGTGCCAAACAGCGATGTGGCTCATCTGAAGCTCGAGTTCAAATCAAAAAACTCATCATAATCTCAGAATAAATCAGAATACCACTAGTTTTTCGGACACAGCTATGGTAGCAGACCGAGTGTGGGCATCTAGGTACTCGAGACGAGCGTTTCTGGTGTTTTTCTTCCGATGTTTGTGCCGATCAACTCTGTAGCTCATCCGCAGCTCGAGTTACATCCATAAAACCATGTTTACAATTAATTTTTTAACAACAAAAAATGGTTTTTTCGGACGCAGCTCTGGTAGCAGATTGAAATCCGACATCTAGATAATTGAGACTAACGCGCCTGGTCATTCTATATGAATTAGGTGTGCCTGCCAGCTCTGTAGCTATTCTACAGCTCGAGATAAGTACAGAAAACCGACAGCACCTGCCAAGATGACACTGAACAGCCGATCCCCTGCCCACATGCTTTTTGGCAGTAATCTGTGCCCGATCGACCTGAGATTGAGATGGCGAGCGCGACGAGGATCGAATATGATGAGAAAAAATCAGAGCTTTAACGAATGTTCAAATTTCGAGAAATCGAATTTTAAACCAACAAATGCATGCAAAACTTCCGCCGAGATTTGTTTGCCAACTAGCCCTCCAGCGCGCCGGAATTATTTTTGGCTTCGCCGTTAACGCTCTTCGGGAAGCTCTAGGAATCATTTTTCCCCCTATTCGACTGGGAGCCGGCGGGAACCGTCAACCTTGGTTACCACCGGGAACTCGTTGAGCTTCCTCGCGCAATGCGGGCGCGTCAATCTTGCACGCCGCACGCGCGAGGGCGCGGTCTCATGGAGGAGGACTGGAGGAGAAGAAAGAGTGAGGAAGAAGGAGATGGAGGAGGCTGAGCAAGAGGGAGGGCGAAGCAGGAGGAGCTGAAGGAGCAGACGGAGGGGGAAGATCCGGAGAGGCATCGTCATCTCTGGACAAATTAATAGAATACGAATAGTTCGTTGGTTCCAACTCTGGAAGCAGACCGAGTTCCGGCATCTAGATATGCTCTGGTGGCAGACCCAGCTCGGGCATCCAGATGCTTTAAGACTCGCGCTTCTGATGATATCATTACCATTGCTCTACCAAAGAACTCTGTAGCTTATCTGCAGCTCGAGGAATCTCAAGAAAGTCACCATCATCTCTCTGCAAAGTAGCAGAGTACGAATAGTTTTTCGGACCCAGCTCTGATGGCAGACCGAGTGCGGGCATCTAGATACTTTCGATTGCAATGATTTCCTTTCGATTACAATGAGAAACAACTCTGTAGCTCATTTAAGCCCGAGTTCAGTCACGAAAACCATCACCATATTGTAAAGAATTGGAGAGCACGAACAGGTTTTCGGACCCAGTTCTGGTAGCAGACCGAGTTCGGGCATCCAGATACTTGAGACTAGCGCGTCTGATGACTTTCTCTCGATTTCTATGCCAAACAGCTATGTAGCCAATCTGCAGCTCGAGTGTAATCACGAAACTCAACATTATTTCCAAGAGAATTAGCAGAGCACGAATAGTTTTACGGGCCTGGTTCTAATAGCAGACCAGACATCTCGATAGTGAGCAACGCGCCTGATGATTCTAGTCGGTGAGGTGTGCCTGCCAGCTCAATAGCTCCTCCACAGCTCGAGTTAAGTACAGAAAACCGACAGCACCTGTCAAGATCACACTAAACAGCGGATCCCACCTGAGTGCTTTTTCACAGTAACTGGGAGCCGGCAGTAAACCCTCAACCTCGGTTTTTGAGTTTGAGTCAGGGCGCGGACAGCTGTGACAGCTGAGCCCTAAGACTCCCAAACGGAGCACAGGGTAGCAAGAGAAGGCATCTCTTATCATCACTGCCGAGCCACGGAGGCATAGGCATCGGAAAAGGATGCAGGAAGAAAGAAAGAAGCATCTCTTATCTTCACACTGCCGAGCCACGGAGGAGTAGGCATAGGAATAAGACGCAAGAATATTGACTGAATGAAGAGACGGAACCAAGCAAATATGAAATGAGTCAGCTGCTTGGATGAAAGAGGCTACCCAAAACGTGTTCCACGGCCATACAGAGCCGTCAATGGAGGCACATCCCTCCACAGAGCGCCCTCCGTCGAAGAATCCACGGAGGCCGTCTAGTTTTGTTGTACTCGCATATACAATAAGAGGTATGGACATAGCTTCGTAACGCTGTTGGGAACGAGTGTGTGGTGCATAAAGTCTGTGGTGCATAAGGTCACAGTTAAGGCCAAAAGGTTACCCGAAGGTGCCTAATGTGGCTCTGCAAGCGTTGTTCCATCAACCGTTGAGCACCACTTGAGTAGAATGTCAAGCACCGCCAATGTCCGAAGCACCACCCTGCAATACGGTGCATCCTTATCTTGTCCAACCGACACAGCCCACAGGTTCTCTGGATGTCCGCGCCCCCCCCCCATCACGGTGCAAAGCCTCACACAAACGGTGCAGAGCAGCCTTCTTCAAATAGAAATTTGCCCTCACTCGCTGGGTGGCCATTTTATCCCATGCGTGGAAGGCCGCATCCGAATCAGCGTCCTCATCGCACTCTGATTGATTGTTATGCAACTCATCCACCTCCGCCTCCTTGTCGCCTTCGGGCAACAAGGGCACACTTGGGGCGGGTATAGCGGAAGAAACTGAATCGTGAAAAGAGGACGGAGGTTGGGGAGGATCGCAAGTAGATGGATGGGCCGACTTTGACATAGAAGAGCCAGTTAGAACTGCCTGAGCCTTCGCCCTTGCCCGCCTCCTGTTTCTGCGGTGCCTCTGGCCTTTCCCACGGCCAGCATCCTCCTCAGGACTCGGCGCCTCCTCGGGACTCTCAATTCCCATTCGAAGTTTGTATGCGTTGAGCGCCTCGATCCGAGCCCAAAACTCCTCTTTCGGGAGCCGTTCGAATTCCCGCCAAAGAGCAACTGCATCGTCATTGGCACGGGCCCAGTCCCTGGCAGCTTGACACTCAGATCGATTGCTCTGCAACTCATCTGAACAGAGCCGGGAAGAAGATGCACAGTTATCTTTACGACCCGGCGGTAACCAAGACGGCGTCTGGTTACGGGGACTCGCGGGGCTTCTTCGTGCCTCCTCATCATGCAAATCCTCTTTCCGAACACCTGGGTCAACAGAAGCCGACAGAGTGTCAGGAAATGGAGCGTGGCAAACTTCAGAGCTTGAATCCAAGAAAACAGTATGCTGAGAATAATGCAACTTCTCATTCAGCACCTCCTCACTCTGCAAATCCTCATCCTGCAACTCCTCGTCCTGCAACTCCTCATTCTGAACACCAGGATCAAAAGAAACAGAGCCCAGTCTCGACTGCAGCCCACCATCTGGAGACTGCACCACATCTGGAGAATACGCAACCGAATGAGACGAGAAAGCTTCTCCACGATCAGTTGGCCCAGCAGTTGGCACCGATAAGGAACTCAACAATACACTGACCTGCTCCTCCGAGTTCCCCTGAAACGGGCATGGGTTTCGCGCACAATCATCGAGGTTATCAAACCAGCCAAACGCGGGGAAAGTATTCGGATCAGCCACAAAATGTGGATCACGAGCATTAAACTGCATAACATCAAATACAGCTTGTCTACAAATCGCCAGTTTGATTCTCCTTGTTTTTCTTTTCCAACTGGTCGAAACAGAACTCATCGAACAAAATTGCGCTGTCATGATGCCGCACAAGGAAGGGGCACGCAAGAACAACTAGTCAATCCAATGCCGACAGATCACCCGTTCGGCACTCAGAGATGTACGTTACGTGTGCATGCACAACCTGTCCGCACGATGCGGCTCGAGGAGTCCCCGACGGGCCAAGGCCGCGGGAGAGCGGGAGGTAAGCTCCGCTTCCGCAACCTTGGCATTTGAGTTTGAGTCAGGGCGCGGACAGCTGTGACAGCTGAGCCCTAAGACTCCCAAACGGAGCACAGGGTAGCAAGAGAAGGCATCTCTTATCATCACACTGCCGAGCCACGGAGGCATAGGCAACGGAAAAGGATGCAGGAAGAAAGAAAAAAGCATCTCTTATCTTCACACTGCCGAGCCACAGAGGCGTAGGCATAGGAATAAGATGCAAGAATATTGACTGAATGAAGAGACGGAAACAAGCAAATATGAAATGAGTCAGCTGCTTGGATGAAAGAGGCTACCCAAAACGTGTTCCACGGCCATACAGAGCCGTCAATGGAGGCACATCCCTCCACAGAGCGCCCTCCGTCGAAGAATTCCCTTGGTTACCGCCGGGAACTCGTAGAGCTTCCTTGAGCAATGCGGGCGCGGCAATCTCGCATTCCGCGCACGCGAGGGCGCGGTTCCATGGAGGGGGACTGGAGGAGAAGAAGGAGTGAGGAGAAAGGAAATGGAGGAGGGTGAAGACGAGAAAGAGGAGGAGGAGCAGGAGCAGAAGGAGAAGGAGAGGAAGGATCAAGAAAGGCATCGTCATCTCTGAATAAAAATAGAATGCAAATAGTTTTCTGGTTCCAACTCTGGAAGCGAAACGAGATCGGGCATCTGGATACTTGAGACTAGCGCGTCTGATGATTTGATTCCGATTCCTGTGGCTAACAGCTCTGTAGCTCATCTGCAGCTCGAGTTATCTCAGGAGAGGTACCATCATCTCTTCAAAAATTTGGCAGAGTACGAAACAACTAGGGTAACAGACCGAGTTCGGGCGTCTAGATACTTGAGACTAGCGCTTCTGCATATTTCCTTTCGAGTGCTGTGACGAACAGCTCTGTAGCTGATCTACAGCTCCAGTTCAGTCGAGAAAACCATCACCACCATCTCTAAAAAAATACAGAGAACCAATAGTTTTCCGGATCCAGCTCTGGTAGCAGACCGAGTCCAAGCATCTGGATACTTCAAACTAGCGCGTCTGATGATGATCTTTCGATTGCTGTGCCAAACAGCTCTGTAGCTCATCTGCAGCTCGAGCTAAGTCAAAAAACTCATCATCATCTCCGAAAAAATACTAGAGTGCGAATAGTTTTGCGGGCCCAGTTCTGGTAGCAGACCAAGCTCAGCATCTAGATACTTGAGACGAACGCGCCAGATGATTCTGGACGCATTAGATATGCCTGCCAGCTCTGTAACTCGTCCTTACCTTGAGTTCAGCCAAGAAACCCATCACCATCTCTTAAAAAATGCAGGGTACGAATAGTTTTTCGGACCCAGCTCTGGTAGAAGGCCGAATTCAGGCATCTAGATACGTTAAACTAGCGCGCCTGATAAGTGTCTTCCGATTGCAGTGCCAAACAGCTCTGCATCTCATCTGCAGCTCGAGTTATCCGAATACGGTTATCACCATATATATATATTTAATATATATATATATATATATTATATATATATATATATTTACAAAAAAAAAAAAAAAAAAAAAAAAAAAAAAAAAAAAAAAAAAAACTTAGCAGAGTACGAATAGTGTGTTGGACCCAGTTCTGGTATCACACCGAATTCGGGCGTCTGGATACTCTGGACTAGCGCGTCTGATTATTTCATTCCGACTGCTGTGACAAACAGCTCCATAACTCATCTCGAGCTCCAGTTTGTTCAAGAAAATCATCACCATATCTAGAAAATTAACAGAGTCCCAATAGTTTTTCGAACCGTAGCAGACCACGTTCAGGCATCTAGATATTTTAGACTAGCGCGCCCGATGATGGCCGTTCGATTGCTGTGTCTAACAGCTCTGCAGCTCATCTGCAGATCGAGTTGAGTCAAGAAACCCACCATCATCTCCAAAAAAAGCATAGTGCGAATGGTTTCGCGGACCCAGCTCTGGTAGCAGACCGAGTTCAGACATCTAGATACTTTAGACTAGCACGCCTGACGATGGTCTTTCGATTGCTGTGCCAAACAGCGCTGTTGTTCATCTGCAGCTCGAATTAAGTCAAGAAACCCATCACTATCTCCCAAAAGCCAGCAGAGCACAAATAGTTTCACGGACCCAGCTCTGGTAGCAGACCGAGTTCAGGCATCTAGATACTTGAGACGAACGCGCCTGATGAGTCTAGATACTTCAGGTGTGCCTGCCAGCTCTGTAGCTCATCTGCAGCTTGAGTTAAGTTAAGAAAACCGTCAGCACATGTCAAATTGACACTGAACTGCCAATCCCGTCCACATGCTCTTTGACAATAATATGTACCCGATCGACCTGAGATTAAGACGGCGAGCCTAAATAAGATCGAAGATGAGGTGGAACAATACTAGATCTCTAACGAATGGTTGAATTTCGAGAAATTACATTCAAATAGCAAAAAAAAACACAGAACTTCCGTCGATATTTCTTTTAGGCAACTAGCCCCCCAACGCGCCGGAATTACTCTTCTAGCTTCGCCGCTAACGCTCCTAGGGAAGCACAATTACGGAAGCAGTTCCCCGAACACACACACACGCACAAAACTGGAGCCGGCGGTAAACCGTTAAACTTGGTCACCGCCGGGAACTCGTAGAGCTTCCTCGCGCAATGCGGGCGCGACAATCTCGCATTCCGCGCGCACGAGGGTGAGCAAGATCAGAAGAAGGAGGAAGAGAGGAGAAGGAGGAGAAGAGGGAGCAGATGGAGGAGGGAGAGGAGGAGGAGAAAGTAGAAGAAAGAGACGAGGAGCAGAACAACACATAGTTTTTTGCCCCAGCTCTGATAGCAGACCGATTTCAAACATCTAGATACCTGCAACAACCACTCCTGATGATCGTCGTGCACTTGCTCTGCCGACCGGCTCTAACCTCATTTGCAGCTCGTGCTACATGAAGGAAAGCATCTTTATCGAAGAATCAGTAGCGTATGAATATTTTCATGGTTCCAACGACACAATACTCTAGATACTTGAGACTCGCGCGCAGGAGGAGAGAGAGAGAGAGAAAGAAAGAAAGAAAGAAAGAAAGACAAAAAAAAAAAAAAAAAAAAAAAAAAACACGGACCCATCCCTGGTAGCAGACCGAGTTTGGGCATCTAGGTGCTTGAGACTAGCGCTTATGATAGTTTCATTCCGATTGCTGTGTCGAACAGCTCTGTAGCTCATCTGCAGCTCGAGATAAGTCAAGAAAACCATTAGCATCTCAAAGAAAAAACAGGATAGACATAGGTTTTTGGGCCCAGCTTTCATAGTAAACTGAGTTCGAGCATCTAGATACATGAACTAGCGCGCCTGAGATTCTCTTCCGATTGATCTACCAACAACTCTATAGCTCATCTGCAGTCGAGTTACATGAAGGAAGTTATCATCATCTCCAAAAATACCTCGTAGAGCTCTTCGTCATCGATGAGCTAGAGGAATTCCGGCGCGGGGTGGAGCTAGTTGGCCGACCCGGCCCGGGCGGACAATGTGACGACTTTGGGTCGGTTTTGGTAAGATTTGAAAGATATTTGACCATTCATTTTGAGAAACCAGATTGTTCGCACCTGTAGACGGATGCGAGGGCCTCTGCGTCTTAATATGAGCTCTGTGGGCGCAGTTTTACTATCCAAAAACTTGGGGCAACCAACTCTATGTCGACATCAAACAAATCAATATTCAATTTTTTATGAAATGCCTCCAGAAGCTCTCTCCTTCGACTCCTAGCACTCTCACGCGTGAAAGGAGCTCTACGAGGCTCCCGGCGGTGACCAGGTTGACGGTTCACCGCCGGTGCCATTTACTGGGAGCCGGCAGTGAACCGTCAACCTCGGCTACCGCCAGGAACTCGTAGAGATTCCTCGCGCAATGCGGGCGCGGCAATCTCGCATTCCGCGCGCGCGAGGGCGCGGTTTTATGGAGGAGAAGCAGGAGTGAGAAGAAAGGAGATGGAGGAGGGTGATGAAGAGAAGGAGCAGGAGGAGGAGAGCAGGGGGAGGAGAAGGAGAGCGGACATCAACCAAGTCGTCATCTCTGGAAAAAATAAAAGAATACGAATATTATCCTGGCTCCAACTCTGGGAGCGTGACGAGTTCGGGCAATTAGATACTTGAGACTAACGAATATGTTGATTTCCTTCCGATTGATGTGCCAAATAGCTTTCTAGCTCATCTGCAGCTCGAGTTCTCTCAAGAAAATTACCATCATCTCTTCCAAAATTCAGCAGAGTACGAGAACTTTCCCGACCTTGCTCTGGTAGCAGACCGAGTTCGGGCGTCTAGATATTCGAGACTAGCGTTTCTCCTTATTTGTGACAAACAGCTCTGTAGCTCATCTCCAGCTCCAGCTCAGTCAAGAAAACCATCATCATCTCGGGAAAAAAAACAGAGTGCGAGTAGTTTCGCGGACCCAGCTCTAGCAGCAGACCGAGTTCAGGCATCTTGATACTTGAGACTAGCGCGCCCGATGATATGATTTCGATTCCTGTGCCTAACAGCTTGGTAGCTCATCTGGAAATCGAGTTAAGTCGAGAAACTCATCATCATCTCAGAAAAATAGCAGAATACGGATAGTTTCGCGGACCCAGCTCTGGTAGCAGACCGAGTTCAAACATCTAGATACTTGATACGAACGCGCCTGGACATTCTAGATGCTTTAGGTGTGCCTGCCAGCTTGACGTCGGCAGGACAGGCCGGTCTCCTGGTTCCCGACGACTGTTTTCTCCCGGACGGGTCGATTGCCTTCCCCCCGTGGAGGGTGGGACGCTCGAGAAGAAAAGGTGTGCCTGCCGGCTCTGTAGCTCTCCTACAGCTCGAGTTGAAATCAGAAAAGCACCTGTCAATATGACCCGAAACAGCCGATCCCGCCCACATGTTTTTTGGCAGTAGTAGGTACCCGATCGATCAGAGATTGAGATGGCGAGCAAAAATAAGATCGGAGATGATGGAAGAAGTACTAGAGCTCTAACAAATGTTCAAATTCCGAGAAATCGAATTTCAACCGAGCAATCTTGTGCAAAACATCCGTCGATATTTTTTCCCAAATAGCCCCCAGCGCGCCGGAACTGGGCGCCGGCGGTAAACCGTCAACCTTTCTTACCGCCGGGGGACTCGTAGAGCTTCCTGACCATATATAATGTGAAAAAATGCACCCCGAACGACTTCAGACCTCTCGATGCAACAGCCGAACGCCCCTGATATTTCTGGATCGTTTTCTGTGCGTACCAGCTCGTAGCTCTCCTACAGCCCGAGTTCAATACAGGAAAGGGACAACATGAATAGTGTTTTGCGGACCTAGCCCGAGTAGCAAACCCAGTTCAGACCTCTGGATGCAACAGACGAACGCACAATGATTTCGAATCAGTTTCTGTCCGTTTCAGCTCTGTAGCTCTCCAACAGCCCGAGTTACGTGCGGAAATCGACAGCACCTCTCAAGATGGCTCGAACAAAACGAATAGTTTCACGAACCTAGCTCGAGTAGCAGACCGAGCTTAGACCTCTGAATACGACAGGCGGACGCGCTTGATTTTTCCGAATCAATTCCTGTGATTATCAGCTTTCTAGCCCCCCTACAGCCCGAGTTCAGTGCAGAGAACCGACAGCATCTCTCAAGATGACTCGAACAATCCGCATAATTTCGCAAACCTGGCTCGTAGCAGAACGAGTTCAGACCTCTGGATGCGACAGGCGGACGCGCCTGATGTCTCCGAACCGATTCCTGTGATTATGAGCCCTGTAGTCCCCACAGCCCGAGTTAAGCGCCTGATGATTTTGAATCGGTCTCTGTAAGTATCAGCTCTGTAGCTGTCCTACAGCTCGAGTTAAGTACAAAAAACCGACAACGCCTGCCAAGATAACTCGAAACGGCCGATCCCGCCGGGATGCTTTTTGGCAGCAAAAGGTACCCGATCGAGCTGAGATCAAGACGGCGAGCGGGAAAAAAATCGAACATCACGGAAAAAATACTAAAGCTCAAACGATTTGAGGAATTTCGAGAACAAATTTTTCAACCGACCAAAAGTGACCAAAAGGTCCGTCGAGATTTTTCTTGCCAACTAGCTCTCCAGCGCCCCGGAATTACTCCTAAACTTCCAGCAACTAGCTAAGGGAAGCTCTACGGGTTACTGGAAGCCGGCGGTATACCGTCAACCTTGGTTACCGCCGGAAACTCGTAGAGCTTCCTCGTGCAATGCGGGCAGGGCAATGTCGCATTCCGCGCGCGCGAGGGCGCGGGATTCATGGAGAAGAGGAGAAGAAGCACAGAGAATAAGCAAGATAGAGGAGGGCGAGGAAGAAAAGGAGGAGAAGCAGAAAAAGGAAAAGGAGAAGGAGGAGGAGGGGGATCAAGAAAGACATCGTTAATCTTTAAAAAAAACTGGGCGCCAGCGGTAAACCGTCAACCTGGTTTGTTTGTTTGTTTGGACTCGCGTTCCCAGCTGAGCGCAGCTGGGCGAGGACCGGTCCCGCAGAAGCACACGGGCAGCGCTGAGCAGCGCTTCGGCTGCCGACAATTCACATTCTGTGACTGTAGCTCCTTCAAGGAGCCACGCGGCCTCGGCCACATCCCTCCAAACAAGGGGCACGGCACTAGAAACAGCAAACTCATGCCCAGCAGGGAAGGGGCCCACGGTTCTCGCGGAAGCGATGCCTATCTCACTGGGATTGCACTGAGTATTGATTAAGCCGATCTGAAGCCAGAAACCACATCCTGATCCTTGCTGGTCAACCCCGCCATCAAAGCCTCCCCTGATAGCGAACGGTAAGAGGTAAGTTTCGAATGGATATAGATAACAATGAGTTCTGTAGAATGTGCGGCCACATCTGGCCTCATGCGTCAATTCATCCGCTCGTGTATTGTCCTCCCTGAATTCATGTCTCCATACCTCACGTCCCAAGGCAGCAGGCCTCAGATTGAAACACGCAGCGAGCTCAAAGGTACAATCAATCATGGCAGCTGTCCTCTTGCAGTAGCCACGATTCTCACATCTCCATTTCCCCTGTAGCCAGGAGCAGATAAGTAATGAGTCACCCTTGAACTCAGCAGCAAAACCCTCTGAGGATATATCCCACACAGTCGCACAGTCAACCTGGTTACCGCAAGGAATCTCGTAGAGCTTTCTTCTTGCCCAGCTCCTCGGGTGAAGCAAGCTTAAGCGAGAGCCAAAAAACTCTATACAATCGGTCGTATACATTGGTAGGGTCCAAAACCCGGAGAGCAGAGAGACCCTCCGGAACTGGGCGCCGGCGGTAAACCGTCAACCTTTCTTACCGCCGGGGGACTCGTAGAACTTCCTGACCATATATTATGTCAAAGAATTAGCAGAGAACGAACAGTTGTTCAGCCCGAGCTGATAGCAGACTGATCTCAGGCGTCAAGTGATATCCCATTGCTGTGCTGAACAGTTCTATAGCTCATCAGCAGCGTGTAGACAATACCATTAGAGAGAACTTCATGCCTCATGATTTCCTTCTGATTTTTTTCTGATTTTTTGGCCGCTCGAGTTCAGCTAAGAAATTAACCATCATTTGGAAAGAAATATCGGTCGAATATGATATTTTTGTAAACCTAGCTCGGGTAGCAGACCGAGTTCAGACCTCTCGATGCAACAGACGGCGCTCCTGATGCTTCTGGATCGGTTTCTGTGCGTACCAGCTCTGTAGCTCTCACAGCCCGAGTTCAATACAGAAAATGGACAATATCTGTCAAGATGACTCGAAAAATACAAATAGTTTTGCGGACCTCGCCCGAGTAACAAGCCCAGTTCGGACCTCTCGATGCAACAGACGGACGCGCATGATAATTCCGAATCATTTTCTGTGCGTATCAGCTCTGTAGCTGTCCTACAGCCCGAGTTGCAGGCGCAAATCGACAGCACCGCTCAAGATGATTCGGAGGATACGAATAGTTTCGCTGACCTAGCTCGAGTAGCAGACCATTTTTTGGACCTCTGGATGCAACAGACGAACGCGCCTGGGTATTCTGCATCGTTGTCTGTGCGTATCAGCTCTGAAGCTCCCCTAGAGCTCGAGTTAGAGTTAAGTACAGAAAACCGACAGTTGCTGTCGAGATGACTCGATAGATACGATTAGTTTTACGGATCTAACTCGAGTAGCGAACGCGCCTGATGTCTCCGAATCGGTGCATCTGGTTACCAGCCTTGTAGCCCCCTACAGCCCGAGCTAAGTACAGAAAACCGACAGCACCTCTCAAGATGACTCGAACAATACGAATAGTTTCGCGGACCTAGCTCGAGCAGCAGACCGAGTTCAGACCTCTGGATTCAACAGACACACTCGCCTGATGATTCTAAATCGGATTCTGTCAATATCATCTCTGTAGCTCTTCTATAGCTCGAGTTATGTTCAGAACACCGCCGCTGCGTGTCAAGATGACCCGAAACCGCCGATCCCGCCGCAGTGCTTTTTGGCAGAAATATCTACCAGATCGACCTCATATTAAGATCGCGAGCGGGAATAAGGTCGAATATCACGGGAAAAAATACTAGAGCTCAAACGAATTGTTGAATTTCAAAAACAAAATTTTCAACCGACCAAAAGTCAGCAAAAGGTCCGTCGAAATTTTTCTTGCCAACTAGCTCTCCAGCGCCCCGGAATTACTGGGCGCCGGCGGTAAACCGTCAACCTTTCTTACCGCCGGGGGACTCGTAGAACTTCCTGACAATATATAATGTCGAAAAAATTGCAGAGAACGTATAGTTTTTCAGCCCAAGCGATTTCAGACCTCTCGATGCAACAGCCGAACGCCCCCGATGCTTCTGGATGGTCTTCGGAGACATCAGACGCGTCCGCCTGTCGCATTCAGAGGTCTGAACTCGGTTTGATACTCGAGTTAGGTTTGCCAAACCATTCGTATTGTTCGAGTCATCTTGAGAGGTGCTGTCGATTTGCGCACGTAACTCGGGCTGTAGGAGAGCTACAGAGCTCGTAGTCGATTCCTGTGATTACCAGCCCTGCAGCCCCCCGACAGCCTGAGTTAACTGCAGAAAACCGACAGCACCTCTCAGGATGACTCGAACAATACGAATAGTTTCGCGGACCTAGTTCGGGCAGCAGACCGAGTTCGGAGCTCTGGATTCGACAGGCGGACGCCCCTCATGTCTCCAAATCGATTCCTGTGACTACCAGCACTGTAGCCCCCCTACAGCCCGAGTTAAGTACAGAAAACCGACAGCACCTCTCATGATGACTCGAACAATACGAATAGATACGCGATTCTAGATCGGGCAGCAGACCGAGGTCAGAGCTCTGGATGCAACAGACGAACGCGACTGATCATTCTGGATCGGTTTCTGTAAGTATCAGCTCTGTAGCTGTCATATAGCTCGAGTTAAGTACAGGAAACCGAGAGCGCCTGTCAAGATGACTCGAACAATACGAATAGGTTTGCGGACCTAGCTCGGCTAGCAGACCGAGTTCAGGCCTCTGGATGCAACCGACGAACGCACCTGATCATTCTAAATCGATGAGGTGTGCTTACCAGCTCTGTGGCTGTCCTCTATCTCGAGTTAAGTCCAATATACGGAGAGCGCGTATCAAGATGACTCCAAACGGCCGATCCCGCCTGGACGCTTTTTGGCAGTAAAAGGTACCCGATCGAGCTGAGATCAAGATGGCGAGCGGGAAAAAAGATCGAATATCACGGCAAAAAAAACTGAGCTCAAACGAATGGTTGAATTTCGAGAACAAAATTTTCAACCGACCAAAAGTCAGCAAAAGGTCCATCGAGATTTTTCTTGCCAACTAGCTCTCCAGCACGCCGGAATCCCTCCAGCACTTTGGGCGTCAGTGGTTAGGGAGCTCTCTCTGTTCTCAACCCCCCTTCTTGAAGGGTTTACCCTCCCGCTACCCCTCCCCTGGACCTGGAGAGGGCGGGCCGAGCGTTCTCAGGGGGGTCCATTTCGACTCCTGGGGGCCTCTCCTCTTGGGGGCCTCTTGGGCGCCTCTTGGGGCCTCGTGGGGCCTCTTGGGGGCCTCTTGGGGTCCTCTTGGGGCCGCTTGGGGGCCTCTGGGGGGCCTCTTGGAGGACTCTTGGGAGCCTCCTGGGGGGCTCTTGGGGCCATCTTGGGGTCTCTTGCGACCTCTTCAGAAGCGCAAATGAGAGCTGCCCCCTGAGAAGGACAAAATGAGCCCAAAACCTTCGTAAAATGAATGATTCTGCGATGAGGGAAGATGAGCGCGGCCCCCTCAGAAGGCCAAAATGTGGCCCAAACCCTCGTAAAATCAATGATTTCTGCTTCAAAGACGAACAGAGCGGCCAAACTCCCCCCCTCCCTCGGGGCCAGAATCCTCGTGAGGGTCGTCGTTGTTTGGCCCTCACGAGGCCCCAAGAGGCCCCCAAGAGGCCCCCAAGAGGCCCCACGAGGCCCCAAGAGGCCCCCAAGAGGCCCCCAAGAGGCCCCCAAGAAGCCCCCAAGAGGCCCCACGAGGCTCCAAGAGGCCCCCAAGAGGCCCCAAAAGGAGCCCGAACGACTCACACCAGAACGAGGGGCCCGAACGACTCACACCACGAAGAGCCCGAACGACTCACACCACAAGGAGGGGCCCGAACGCTCACACCAGGACGAGGCGCCCGAACGACTCACACCACGAGGAGCCCGAAGGACTCACACCACGACGCGGGCCCCGGACGACTCACAACACGAGGAGCCCGAACGAGTCACACCAGGAGGAGGGGCCCGAAGGACTCGCACCAGGATGAGGGGCCCGAACAACTCACACCACGAGAAGCCCGAACGACTCACACCAGGACGAAGAGCCCGAACGACTCACACCACGAAGAACCCGAACGACTCACACCAGGAAGAAGGGCCCGAACGACTTACACCAGGACGAGAAACCCCAAACGACTCAAATCACGAGGAGCGCTTTCTCTCCCTCCTCCTCCGCCTCGTCCTTCCCCCGCCCCCCTTCACAAGCAGGATGTGCAAGGAGACGGGAGGACGGAGGAACAGGGGAGATACGCGGGGCCAAGCGGACACACGCCTGAAAAAACACGACTGTCGGCATGCTTCGCGAGAGTTGCTGCTGTGAGATGGGCTGGTGGGGATACGCGAAGCGTATAGAATTACTCAAGCTTCCAGCAATAACTTGCTTAGGGAAGCTCTACGAGTTACTCTCAAGCTTCAGCAACTAGCAAAGGGAAGCTCTACCAGTTATAGAGGACAAATAGGTTTCTGGTTCTAACTCCGAAAGCGCGATGAGTTCGGGCTTCCGCAGCATCCGAATACTTGACATGTGCGTCCGACGAGTTCCTTCTGAGTTCAGTGCCAAGCAGCTCTGTGGCCCATCTGCAGCTCGAGTTACCTCGAGAAAGTTACCCTTATCTCGCTGAAAAAGTAATCAGAGTACGAATAGTTGTTTGGACCCAGCCCTGGTAGCACATCGAGTTCGGGCGCCTAGATACTGTACACGAGTGTTTCTGAATATTCCCTCAGAACTGCTGTGACGAACAGCCCGGAGGTCAACTCCAGCTCCAAGAAAATCATCATGATCTCAAGAATTCTGCAGAGTACAAATAGTTTTTTCGAATCCTGCTCTGCTAGCAGACCGAGTTGCGGCATCCAGATAACCGCGCCTGATGGTGGTCTTCCAATTCCTGTGCCAAACAGCTACGCAGCTGATCTGCGGCTCGAGTTAAGTCACGACAGTCATCATCACCTCCAAAAAAAAATCCCTGGCGACGTACCCAACCCCTGCGCAAAAGCGGGGCGCAAATAGTTTAGGATACTTTATAAGGGGGCGATGACGGAGCGAGGGTTACATATGTCTGCAGACGGAATTCGGGAGACTCGCAGGACACTGGCTACAGGAAAAGGGCTTGATAAAGCTGATGATTTACAATTCCTGAGCACTCCTAGCCACTTCGAAAACGGGGATCACAGCAGGCCTCGAAAGTGGCGACAGGTTCACAGATCGCAGCCCCGCAGGGACGGCGAGGTCTCATTTGAATCTGCCCGTGGCCCTCACTGTGCTGGGCCCCCCAGCAGGCCTCGAAAATGGCGGCAGTTTCGCAGATCGCAGCCCCCCAGGGATGGCGAGGTCTAATTTGAATCCGCGCGTGGCCCTCACTGTGCTGGGCCCCCCAGCAGGCCTCGAAAGTGGCGACAGTTTCACAGATCGCAGCCCCCCAGGGAGGGCGAGGTCTAATTTGGATCTGCCGCGATTACCCTCTATGCTGGACCCCCCAGCAGGCCTCGAAAGTGGCGACAGTTTCACAGATCGCAGCCCCCCCCCCCCAGGGATGGCGAGGTCTAATTTGAATCTGCCGCGATTACCCTCTATGCTGAGCCCCCCAGCAGGCCTCGAAAGTGGCGACAGTTTCACAGATCGCAGCCCCCCAGGAATGGCGAGGTCTAATTTGGATCTGCCGCGATTACCCTCTATGCTGGACCCCCCAGCAGGCCTCGAAACTGGCGACAGTTTCACAGCCCCCCGCAGGCAAGACAGAAAGAGGCAGGAAAGAGGCGGGAGGCGGGAGGAGGAAGGACGCGACCACACTGCTCTATTCAAAACGAATACCCAACCAAGGAGGGTTGGGAACAATAGGGTACGAATACTGGGCGCCGGCGGTAAACCGTCAACCTTCCTTTTTTGCGGTTTGCGGTCCGCCACTAGAATCCGAATCCGAATCGGCGGAGCAGTGCAACTGAGCCCCCACCATCTTAGGTAGGTCGTAACAGAGCGCACGCCACCTTAGCAGCAGCTCTCGTCAGGGCAGCGCAGGCAGCTAGTTCACAGCAGGTTACCGTGCTACCAGGAGGCAAGCTCATCGCCTCCTCGGCCACATCGTGCCAATGGAAGCTGTGCGAGCTGGTGCAGGAGGAAGAGGAGGAGGAGGAGGAGGAGGAGATGGGAAAATCAACCTGCACGCTGGAACCCCTACCTACAACGCCAATCTGAAGCCACCACCCACCTCCACATCCTTCATTACTGACACCCCCATCGAATGCACCACGGAGAGCAGTCTTACGAGTACTGAGGAACTTATCATATGCAAACCAGCGAGTAATAGTTTGGCCACCTCTGGCCTCCCACGACAATTTATCCGCACGCTCATTACCCTCACGAAAGAAATGCTTATACAGATTCTGTCCCGATGCAGGTGAGGTCAGTCCCCATCCAGACAGCATCGATACCGTATTTTGTAGTGTTCCCACCAGTCGTACATACTGCTTGTTGCGAATCTGCCACTCACCACACATCCAGTTTACAACAGTCTTACTATCTCCCAAGATCTCCATCCCAAGACGCTCAATATTCTCACACCTCCACTCCGTTTCATTCTCAAAATTAGCGGCAATACGTTTGCTCATCCTCTCATTCATCTCACTCTCCTCCTCCTCCTCTGCCTTCACATGTCTCACACCAGGCGGCCTGGGTAGAACAAACAAGTCGAACAAGTGTTGCATACCAATCACAGTCAGCAAATGCTTGCAGTATTTCTCACGGGACCCAGCGGAACTGTCGAATGAGAGGTACCACTCACAACCAAAGAGATCGCACAAGCACCAGTCCCACGCAGTATGTCCACGGGGGCGGCCGCCTATGTTCATGCGTGTCAGCTGCTTCCTATCTTTTACAGGCATTGCTAGAATACATGTGTCACGATGTTCCGTCCACTTCCCCCTTCCATGTAACATGGCCAGCCTAGATATCATCCATTCACGTGACATGTCCGACTCCTCAGGTATGGCAGGCTGATCATCTGGTGTACGCCGGCGACAGCCACTCGACATCTGGGATATCTGAGATACATGATATGTTTGAGAAGTCGCCGCCGCCGCCATCGCCCGAGTTTTCCTCTGACGCCGATTTGGTACCGTCTCTCCCTCCTCCTCCTCTGTGTGTGTTGTGTATCTCCTCATACGAATACTTGCAGCAACTGAGACATCCTTAGCCCAATCCCAACAACGAAATATCCATATCTGCACCGCACTTCGGAATCCAAGTCCAGCAAAACTCTGTCGTCCCGCTTTGTATCGCCTACGTTGAAACTCAGACCAGCCTTCAGTTCTCCGCTTGCGTATACCTGACATTATAGCTAGACATCTGCCTTCAAAATAGTGAACAGCAGCAATGGTAGAATAGTCGGGCGTTCTGCCCTCACAGTTGAATAATAATGCAGCAATCACTTTAGCTTGATAGCGAGTAAATCTTTCAGCCAAGTCAATCCCAGAACAGCGGTAATACGCGATTTCCCCAAAGAACATCCTCTGGGCTTTCTGGAGCATGGCCTCTGAGTCCGAGTGGTCCTTCCAGGTCTCCTCCAGAGTGGCTCCCAGGATCTCAAACGCTTGAACACGCGGTAGGACCACTTCTCGGGTCCCAAGAGCGGCGTCACTAGACGGCACCAGCACACGGATATCCTGCTCAGGGGACGGCGGGATGCCAGGCGGCGCACCAAAGTAAATATACATCAAAGATTTCGGCTTCCAGGTCATTCCTGCATTCATCAGGGGGATACTCATGTCACGCACCATCAACTCAAGGTCAGTGCGGGTCTTCGCATACAACAAGAGATTATCTGCCCAGAAACTGTGGGTCACACGCTCACCATTGAACATGCGCTCATCATTTTCCAATGTGATGCCGTACTGCGTTTCTTGCCTCCATCTGTCGATAACATCTCTCCAGAGTACAATAGAAACTGCCAGAAAAATCATAGGTCCCTCTACTCCTCCCGTTCGAATAGATTTGTCCCAATAGACCGCTGACGATGCCTCGATGCCCTCGAAGCTGGCCACGCACTGATTATCCATCATGGGTTCAATCAACGCCACAATGAGATCAGCAGGTATGTCAAGAGCACGAAGACAGCGCATGGCGAGGCACGGAGTAACATTATCGAAAGCTTGTAAGATATCAAGATTGGCAAGCCACAAACTGTCTCCTTTGCCCCAGACAGCGGAGTGCTGGCTGAGCCTCTTGGCAACGCTGGTGATTTCCGATGTTTTGCGTCCCGATCTGAATCCGTACAGGCATACATAGTGTCGGTGCTCCTCAATCCTCTTCTCAATCAACATCACAATACATGTCATGTACCATTTCATAAGACACGACTGTAGACATAGCATACGTGTATCTGTCAAATGTTGTATGTCCATTTCTTTTGGCATGAGTGTGGCAGCTAGTTGACGCCAACTGTCGGGACAACATAACCTTCTGGAATACACACCTTGGAAGCTCACCAGAACACGTCGCACAGATGCCCACGAGAGCTGTTTCAACATCGTGACAGTCACGTTGTCGGGACCTGGGGCCTTTCCCGTGGACAGCTTCGCCCTCGCCCGCAGCAGGAGCGACATCGAGAACACCTCTGAGGATCCGCTTCCCGAACATAGACCACGCAGCGACTGAAGCTCACGCAGGGTCACCTCTCTGGCCTCGGGGTCCTCCACCTTAGACTTCATGTGCCCCAATATCTCGTCCCCCCACTCCTCGCGGTTCTGAGACTCCATCCCGTTGGCAAGGATCAACGTCTCCGTCTTGGCCCTCCTCCTCCTCCTCGTGTTCATTTCCGTCCTCCACCTCTGTACTCTTGCCTCTAGCCTCCTTCTTTCTCTCCTCACAATCTTTGAGCACCGTTTAGCCTCCTCTCTATCCCCCCGACGAAGAGCTTCACGTTTACTTGCCTGGGCGGCCCAGTGGATCTCGGATTTCTTTGGCACATTATTCCTGGGATTGATATCTTTCTGGGGGGTCTCCTCGGCGGCCTTTATGAGGTCAGGTCCCAGCGTATCCAACATCTCCTGTCGATCCTCTGGGTCAGCATTTTCCTGGCACAGAGCACGGTAACGACTGCCCCGATCGTCCATGTTCTTCGCAAACTCCAGCTGTGACACCGGTTGCAAGTGGATGAATTTTCGAGCAGGCTGGGTCCGTCTCTTCGCAGACGGTGCACAAGACAAGCGAACAACTATGCAGGCGTGGTCAGACAGCGCACGCTCGTATCTGCTGCAAGGGTGCTCCGTCCAGGCGTGGCCGACTTCCGAAGGCAGCATCCAGCCAACGGTGAGCTCCTGCCTGTGTAAACGACGGCTGACACCAACATAGTCGAGCACCTTCTCCACCCCCGTACCTGATTTGAAAGTAACCCTCCTCTGCCCGAATGTGTTCTCCATCCTGATGCCCCAGAGCCCGCAGAAGTCCAGTAGGGCCCTCCTCATCGATTGCAACCTAGACGCCCGTCGAATTTCGAAGCCCGAGACAAGCCTATGAGGTCTGGCTTTGCGTGCACCACGTTTTGTTTGAGTCATATACGGGTTGCCGTCATCCGCTCCCTCCTCCATCCCAGTATCAATCTCCGTAGACTCCCCAGCAATCCCAGACGCCTCCAGAAGCCCTGATCCAGTAACTCTAAAGCCGTTGACCTCCGAATCTGGCTCGAGTTCGACGTTAGCATCTGTCAAGAAGACCAGGTCCTGCGGCTGCTTCGGGAACTTAGACCTATGTGTGCGAAGCACTTGGGATATATCAAACAATATCTGCTCATACACATCATGCTCATACTGTTCTTCCGTAAGGGCATTGATACTCTCATGTGGCATATATGCAACAATAACCGTAACACTAGAATAACTACAAATGACAAAACCTTTGCCACGATATGTGGCTCTGAGCGAGTCTCTCCAAGACTTAGACATAATCACCGCAGCCTTCCGACAAGTACTCCGAAAAATTGTGTAACCTCGCATGCTGAGATCACGAACTGAAAGGAACTGACACTCGCACAACCCCGCGAGTCCCACATCTAAACGACGTAGTGAATTAATTATGTCATGGCCGTTCTCTGCACCTGCCCGACGCACATTCCATGACGCAATGGTGTCGTGGCACCTCTAGTTCGTACTGGAAATCCTCGCTCGCAACTCATCAATGTTGATCCCTGGCTCAAGCTGATTCATTGCACGAGTGATCTCCCAGCCATTCTGCAGAGAGAACTTGGCCACAATCTTCCCTGGAGGTGGTAAGTGGTCACTGGAGCCCCACATGAACGTAATCGGTGGTCCCGTCTCAGCCCTGAGATTCGAATGATGCTTCTTGAAACTCTTGAACTTGGCCTGAAAGATCCCAGCGGCATCCAGATGGGGCTTCTTCCAGGGGGGGGCCTCCACGTGGACCTTGAGGGCCCTGGGAGCGTGCTGGAGTTTGTTGTCGGCGATCGCGGCAACGAGTCGACGACGAAGATCCCACAGCTGGTCACTGGTAACCCCATTCTGGAAATAGAGCCGAGCACGCGAATACCCCCACGCCTCTCTACCTGTGTTGAACCTCTTGGATTGGTTCAGGTCCAGAAACTCCTTCACACCACTGAACCATTCTCCAGCCAGGACCTCATTCAGCAGTGAATTCAACGCCTGCTGTGATAACATCTCCTCCTGACGCTTCTCTGCATCCCTCCAGTCCGTCACCCATCCCTTGAGCTCGACGAACGATGGGGTGAAATTCTGCACTGACTGCCGAGTTTCCGCCGAGGACGCTGTCGTAGAGGTGCCTGCTCTGGGGGCCCCACCTGCAGGAGCCTGCTGGAGCTGGATTATCTGGAGCCTCTGATCCTCAACCTTCTTAGTAATAGCATCTATGTCCGTCATCGCCTGCTGTACATTTTTCTCCACCGAATCAACACGAGCATTGAGCTGGGTGCCGAGATCCGTGATGCTTCGATGTGTTGATTGGAAGCCCTCCGTCATCTTACCTCCCAGAGATGCAACAAGCGTCGTGATCTTGTCCATCCCCTTTGTCATGGCCTCCTCGAGGCCTTCAACCGTCTGAATTTTGACCCGTTTTCCCTCTGGGACCTCCTCCTCCTTGGCTCCTGGAACGGGCATATCAGTGGCGTCCATAGCGAAAACCTCGGGGACCGCAGCAGCTGATGAGGCAGCCATCTTGCCGTCTGAGATATTACAAGGGATATTCCACTTCGCACAGAACGATCGATCTTCTCGAGTACGTTTGAGATGTGCACTCAACTGATGAAAGTTATATGGGGCAACAGGATGGTGAGGTAAAGTGGGAGAGAGATCAGGTGGCCCAGATGGTATGTCGACTAGAGAATCCTTATCGTCGTGTCGAGCTCTACCAACCTGTCTGGCAAGATACTCCCACTCCCAATGTCCGAAGTTGGCTCCCCAGCGGTCCAAATCGATCGATTGACTCTGGCTCGTCCCGTCCAGCTCGACGCGGCAAAATGCCGCAAACAAGTGCAGGCGGCCTGCTTGCCTCGGGAAGCAAACAAATGCCGCAAACAAGTGCAGGCAGCCGAAGTCGCCGAAGTGGCCCGATCGCCACGCGCCCCCCCGCGCGGCGGGCCAGGGGCAGGCTGCCTGACTGCACGATGCAGCTCGAGTGAGCCCCCCGACGGGACAAGGCCGAGGGAGAGCGGGAGGTAAACTCCGCTTCCTCGCCTTTCTTACCGCCGGGGGACTCGTAGAGCTTCCTGCCGATATATAATGTCGAAAAAATGCAGAGAACGAATAGTGCTTCAGCCCACGGACCGCCCCCGATGCTTCTGAATTGTCTTCTGTACGAGCTCTGTAGCTCTCCTACAGCCCGAGTTACGTGCGTAAATCGACAGCAACTCTCAAGATGACTCGAACAGTACGAATAGTTTGGCAAACCTAGCTCGAGTATCAGACCGAGTTCAGACCTCTGAATGCAACAGACGGACGCGCCTGATGACTCCGAATCGATTCCTGTGATTACCAGCCCTGCAGCCACCCTACAGCCCGAGTTAAGTGCAGAAAACTGACAGCTCTCAGGATGACTCGAACAATACGAATAGTTTCGCGGACCTAGTTCGGGCAGCAGACCGAGGTTGAGCTCTGGATTCGACAGGCGGACGCGCCTGATGTCTCCGAATCGATTCCTGTGACTACCAGATAGCCCCCCTACAGCCCGAGTTGAATGCAGAAAACCGACAGCACCTCTCAAGATGACTCCAACAATACGAATAGTTTCGCGATTCTTGATCGGGCAGCAGACCGAGTTCAGAGCTCTGTATTCAACAAACAAACGCGACTGATGATTCCGAATCGGTTTCTGTAAGCATCAGCTCTGTAGCTGTCGTATAGCTCGACTTGAATACAGAAAACCGAGAGCGCCTGTCAAGATGACTCGAATAATACGAATAGGTTTCCGGACCTAGCTCGGCTAGCAGACCGAGTTCAGACCTCTGGAGGCAACAGGCAAACGAGCCTGATCATTCTGAATCGATAAGGAGTGCTTACCAGCTCTATAGCTGTCCTGTATCTCGAGTTAAGTCTAATATACCGAAAGCGCGTATCAAGATGACTTGAAACGGTCGATCCCGCCTGCCTGCTTTTTGGCAGCACAAGGTACCCGATCGAGCTGAGATCAAGATGGCGAGCAGGAATAAGATCGAATATCATGGGAACAAAATTCCTAGAGCTCAAACGAATTGTTGAATTTCGAGAACAAAATTTTCAACCGACCAAAAGTCACCAAAAGGTCCGTCGAGATTTTCCTTGCCAACTGGGAACCGGCGGTAAACCGTCAACCAGGTTTGTTTGTTTGTTTGTTTGGACTCGCGTTCCCAGCTGAGTGCAGCTGGGCGAGAACAGGTCCCGCAGAAGCACACGGGCAGCGCTGAGCAGCGCTTCGGCTGCCGACAATTCACATTCTGTGACTGTAGCTCCTTCAAGGAGCCACGCGGCCCCGGCCACATCCCTCCAAACGAGGGGCACGGCACTAGAAACAGCAAACTCATGCCCAGCAGGGAAGGGGCCCACGGTTCTCGCGGAAGCGATGCCTATCTCACTGGGATTGCACTGAGTATTGATTAAGCCGATCTGAAGCCAGAAACCACATCCTGATCCTTGCTGGTCAACCCCGCCATCAAAGCCTCCCCTGATAGCGAACGGTAAGAGATAAGTTTCGAATGGATATAGATAACAATGAGTTCTGTAGAATGTGCGGCCACATCTGGCCTCATGCGTCAATTCATCCGCTCGTGTATTGTCCTCCCTGAATTCATGTCTCCATATCTCACGTCCCAAGGCAGCAGGCCTCAGATTGAAACACGCAGCGAGCTCAAAGGTACAATCAATCATGGCAGCTGTCCTCTTGCAGTAGCCACGATTCTCACATCTCCATTTCCCCTGCAGCCAGGAGCAGATAAGTAATGAGTCACCCTTGAACTCAGCAGCAAAACCCTCTGAGGATATATCCCACACAGTCGCACGTTCCTGGATCATAGCATAACGCATTGCAAGATTGGCGGACTCTTTGGGGTCGTACTTGGGGCGCAGAGGGTTGGTCGCGATGTCGACCGCCTCAGTATCAGCCTTCTCTCGAGCCTCAGGGGAGCCTCGAGGTCCATTAGGAGAGCCCTTCCAAGACACCACACAGTAATCATAGACCTTAGTTTTGTTGTATTGTGTAAGGAGTTGCTTCCATACCTCCAAGAACTGAACCCAATCGCCCCGCACGGACTCCCACCACTTTTCCCCAAAGAACTGAATGTAGGGGAACTGCCAAGACCGACCGCCCACAGACACAGGGCCTCCACGAAGCCGCCTGCCCGAACTAGATAAGGCCCTGTTGCCGCGTTGTCGTAGAACCTCTGTTATTGTGTCGCGAGCCGTGACCCAGCCAACATTGTACATCATAAGCGCACGTCGGGAGTCTCGAAAGGCCCTCCTCACCTTTGAGACGGCAAGTGGCTCGCCTCTGAGAGTGTGGGCAGCTCCCTCTCCAGAGGGCATCGGCTGTGAGCGGGCAATGGAACAGGCAACCTGCGAGCAAAGATCCTCCAGCCGCCTCTCCATATCCGCAATCCTCCCCTCCACCTCCATCACAGCCGCTCCAGGTTACCGCCGGGGCCCTCGTAGAGCTCTTTTCTCACACAGCGCTCCTCGGTAGACATGAAGAAAGCGTCTGCAGCGAGACCCAAAAAACTCGAAAAATCACGTTTTTCTGTTTTAATCCAACGTCGGTTCCCCCAAGTGTTTTGATATAGTAATACTGCAGCTACGGAACTGAGCACTGGCGCCGGTGGTAAACCGCCAACCTGGTCACCGCCGGGAACCTCGTAGAGCTCCTCCCACGCGTAAAGTGCTCAGAGTCGAAAGAGAGTTTCTCGAGGCATTTCTCGAGGCATGTCGACATGAAGTTGGTTCCCCCAAGTGTTTTGATAGTAAATTTGCGTCTACAGAGCTCATATTATAACGCAGAGGCCCTCATAGTCGTTTACAGGTGCGAAAAATCTGCTTTCTCAAAATAAATGGTCAAATATATTTCAAATATTCGCAGAACCACCCAAAAGTTGTCACTTTGTCCTTTCTGCTCGGGTCGACAACTAACTCCACCCCGCGCCGGAATTCCTCTAGCACTGCGAGGTATTGCACTGGCAGATGGGACCGGCGGTAAACCGTCAACCAGGTTACTGCCGGGCCCTCGTAGAGCTCTTTTCTGACACGTCGCTCCTCGGTAGACATGAATAAAGCGTCTCGGGCAAGACCTAAAACTCGAAAAAATATGTTTTTTTATCTTTTTATCCAAAGTCGGTTCCCCCAAGTGTTTTGATAGTAATACTGCAGCTACTGACCTGAAAATTTCACTGGCAAGCGCGGCATAACCCACTACAGATGCAAAAAATTGGGTTTCGAAAAATAAGTGGTCAAATATCTTTGAAATCTTAGCAAAACCGACACAAAGTTGCCACATTGTCCTTTCTGGCCGGGTCGATCAACTAGCTCCACCTCGCGCCGGAATTCCTCTAGCTCATCGATGCCGAAGAGCTCTACGAGGTACGCGGCACTGGGCGCCGGCGGTAAACCGTCAACCTTTCTTACCGCCGGGGGACTCGTAGAGCTTCCTGAAAATATACAATGTCGAAAAAATTGCACAGAACGAATAGTTTTTCAGCCCAAGCGATTTCACACCTCTCGATGCAACAGCCGAACGCCGCGATGCTTCTGGACTGTCTTCTGCACGAGCTCTGTAGCTCTCCTACAGCCCGAGTTACGTGCGTTAATCGATCGCACCTCTCTAGATGACTCGAACAAAACAGATAGTTTTGCAAACCCAGCTCGAGTATCAGACCGAGTTCAGACCTCTGAATGCAACAGGCGGACGTGTCTGATGTCTCCGAATCGATTCCTGTGCTTAGCAGCCCTGCAGCCCCCTGCAGCCCGAGTTAAGTGCAGAAAACCGAGAGCACCTCTCAGGATGACTCGAACAATACGAATAGTTTCGCGGACCTAGTTCGGGCAGCAGATCGAGTTCCGAGCTCTCGATTCGACAGGCAGACGCCCCTGATGTCTTCACATCGATTTATGTGACCGCCTGCACTGTAGCCCCCCCTACAGCCCGAGTTAAGTGTAGAAAAAACGATAGCACCTCTCAGAATGACTGGAACAATACGAATAGTTTCGCGGACCTAGTTCGGGCAGCAGACTGACTTCCGAGCTCTGCACGCGACAGACGGACGCGCCTGATCTCTTCAAATCGATTCATGTGATCACCAGCACTGTAGCCCCCCCCCCCCCCCTACAGCCTGAGTTGAGTGCAGAAAACCAACAGCACCTCTCAAGATGACTCGAACAATACGAATAGTTTCGCGATTCTAGATCGGGCAGCAGACCGAGTTCAGAGCTCTGGGTTCAACAGACAAACGCGACTGATAACTCTGAATCGGTTTCTGTAAGCATCAGCTCTGTAGCTGTCCTATAGCTCGAGTTTAGTACAGAAAACCGAGAGCGCCTCGAGATGACTCGAATAATACGAATAGGTGTGCAGACCTAGCTCGGCTAGCAGACCGAGTTCAGACCTCTAGATGCAACAGACGAACGCGCCTGATCATTCTGAATCGACAAAAGTGTGCTTACCAGCTGTGTAGCTGTCCTGTACCTCGAGTTTGGTGTTTGGTCAGGCTACACAGGGCGCGTGCGCCCAAGCCTAAGGGCTAGAGCCAGTTAAATCCGCCTCCTCCGCTTTGCAGAGGAAATTTCTTTAACAATGTGCTCCACACCTGTGCACAGGCGCTCGGCAGCAGATAATTCTGCCTCCGTCACGGTGGCACCTACATCAAACATGTAGGCTTCTGAGCTCACGAGTGTCCACGGGCCATTCTCTGGAGCAACTTCGATCCAGTGACCTCCTGCAGCACCCTCACTGCTCACTCCACCATCCCAACATCCTCTGATGTATTTGATGTTTGTCCTGTTCTGTTTGATATAGTCATGCTTGTAAATTCTGTAACAGTTTCCTTCTCTCGCATGGTGTGTCAGCTCATCAGCATAGGCATTGGCTTCCCTATAGATATGTTTCCAGAAATCCCTACCGTACGTCGGGCATCGTATGTTGTGTTGTTCACTCACGTCATACATGATATTTTGTATTCTGGCGATCCGTTTGGCATACCCACTGTTGTCACAGGCCCAGACTCCCCTCAACCATTGTACGACCGTTTTACTGTCTCCGCACATTTCAACAGCGATACCTTCCATCCCAGGGTCCCATATCGTAGTCTGTTCATTAATAACTGCAAGACGTCGGGCCAACTCGTCATCTGTCGGTGTCTTCGCAAACCCTCCCATCCTCCTCTCCTTACTCCTCCTCACAAACATATCCTCCACTTTGGGTATCTGTGATATGTGTTCCACAAACTCCTCCCAATCCGTCAGTACAACGCACGTGTCGTGCCACAGAAGCGACCTCCACTTTTCAAAGGGTGCATGCCAGCTGCTCGCCACGATTCGTGGTCTGCCTCTGAGCCGTCTCGTTCCCTCTCTCGACATCGTCCGACTTACTGCCGCCAGCATTTCATCCCTCTGCACCGTCCACTCCCCCGATACGTGCAACATGGAGCGCAGCGTCTGCTGCCACGATTTGCTATACACAGTGGACGGCATGTGGCACTTATATTGGGATACCTCCACGGCGAATTCAAAATTGTACCTCACAACTTTCTCCACCAACGTTTTGAACCCCCCCTCCTTGAACATCTCCCTGGATCTGTTGGTACTGCGATCCCTGAACTCCTCCCACGTTTCCGTCTCTTTTCTATGTAATCCCCGCATTGTGTTCAAACATCTTCCTTCAAAGCTCCTCAATATGTTCAGCACATGTTCATTACAGCTCCACCCCACACATCCATGGCATATGATCTGTTGAACTCTGCTCTGATACCGTCTGAATTTTTCCCTCATGCTCACCGCGCGTGATCGATAGAATTTAATATCAGCATAGAAACACCGCCTGCCTGCATCAATACGGTGCCGCACTGCATGGAAATCCTTCGGGTTCGTCACAAATTTAACTCCCAGTATGTCGCACTCGCTTTTCCTCGGCAAAACCACTGCCTCACGTAATTGATAGGGTAGGCTGGGGTCTCCAGCCCGTGCACAAATATCATCTCCCAGTTCGCAAACTAATGATTGTGGTCCCTGGTTTTGTCTCAGCCCAAAAACAAGGTACTCCAGGCTCTCAATCTTCCAGTCCATACCAGCCCGTCTGAGGGCCACGGTCAACATACTCACCATATTCCTCAGCTGATTCGCCGAAGATGCCAGCAGCACCACATTGTCAGCCCATATGTAATGGTTGACCAGCGCCTGTTGTGTCCCCTCGCCTTCCAATCGTACTCCATAATGACATGCTTCCCATGATTCAGCAATAGAGGCCCAAATTGCCTCCAACACAATATTGAAGAGTACTGGGCCTTCTTTCCCTCCCGTTCGCACCGACTTGTTATACAGGATCTCTTCGCTGCACACATCCTGGAAATCAAAAACTGCTGTGTTTCCAATCATAGGCTCCACAATTGCAATAATCAGATCTGTTGGGTATCTCAGATGTTCCATCGCGCGGATCACCATCGAGACAGTGACATGATCAAACGCTTTCTTTATATCCATTATTCCCATATGTACCGACTCGCCTTTTCCCCAGAGAGTGGCATGACGTGTCATGTGCAGCAAAGGGGCCGTCATGTGATGAACTTTGTGACTCTTCTGGAATCCATATGTCGCCAATTTTTTGATATGTCCATGTTCCTCCACAAGAATAAGAAGGCACGCCATGTACCACTTGCTCATAACACTCAACAGCGATATTGCACGAGTCTCCCCAAATGTTTGGATCATGCTCATTTTTGGAATCAACTGCACGCACAACTTTCTCCACGAATCAGGTGACGACTTTTTCTGATCATGTATTTCTTGAAATGAGTGTCGTATCAATCTCAATGCATTCCAAGGTATTGCTTTGAGAATCTCCGCCACCAGGCCATCAGAGCCCGCTGCGGTGCCGCCCTTCAATCGGGCTCGAGCCCCCAGCAACACACCCATAGATATGACCCTGTTCGTAGTTCTGCCCTCTGCCTCCCACTGTGTCCGTAGTCGATGCAACTCTCTCTTTGCAGCTCCTCCCTCCCCATCACATGTATATGACCGTTGTACGTGTTTGTTGAGCTCCTCCACCCATCTTTGTTTATTTTCTGTCAGTATCCCGTCACACAGCATTTCCTTGATACACCTACGGGGTCCATGTTTGAGGCCAGTGGAGTCCTTGAGGAGCTGTTCCCGCCTGAACTTTCTTCGGAGTGTTTTTTGACGTCTCAGTAATTGTTTCCTACGCTCACCGAAGACACCCCTCCTTAACTCCGCTTCAACGTCCACGAGTTGGTCAGGTTTTTTGATAGGTTTAGTATCCGCCCTGCCCTTTGTATGCCTACACATCGTCGCAGCACTCACAAGCATCTGTCCAACTGTTTGTATATTTATGTCACCCTGTTGGTTCATATGTTGTTGTACCTGCACATCGGCCAGTGTACTGAACACATTCGCTGACTCATAATCCTCCGGGGCCCAATTGATGAGGCTCGGGGGCCTGGGTCGCACGAAAGGCTTGCGCACCGACACATGTTTTATCCTCACACCTACCTTCGCATGGTCACTGTAGCGTGACGCTCGATCCTGTGTAGGATCCACAAATTCCACCGTGCATTCAAATGAGCAGTTGGTCCGAGCCACCTCGGTACCTGCAAATTGTGTCGGCACAAATACATAGTCCAACACCCTGGAGTAGCTGCTGGTACTCCACGGCCTGTGCGTCACTTGTCGCACGCCGTAGGTGTTGGCTGCACAAAGACCCCAGTGATTCAGAAAGCGCACGAGCATGTCCCTCCTCTCCTCATGATGTTTCGCCTCCGACCTCATCCACACCTCCTCCAATCCTTCTCCCGTGAACCCCAAGAGATTTGGTTCCAGCTCCGTCTGCGCATCTGTCCCCACAAACTGCAATACTTTGGACCCCTGGTATTGCTCGCTACATAGTTGCATGCATGCACACAGCTTAGCTAGAACGTCACAATATTCATCGAGCCTATCATCTCCCCGCTGCACTGTGGGTAGGTACACTGAGGACACAACCACAGATGCAAATTGTACAACAGCAAACCTCTCACCGCATTTACTGTCCGAAATAGTCGCCGCCCATGGGCCCCTGAAGGCCACAGCAGCTCGTCGGCACACACTAAAACGCACCTGCCACCCACATGCTTCAAATGCTGCAGATGACATGTACTGACACTCCTGCAAGCATAGCACATCATAATGACAAAACTCCAGCATTGCTGGCAAAAGCTCGCTATTCCTCATGTTGACATTCCAAGTTGCCACCGCGAGCTGAGTGGCAGACTGGCACCGTCAATTGTTCATCTGTCTGAGCTTCGTGAGTAACCCCTCTTGATCCACCTCAGGCTCCACCCTCCTCAGATTATTAGTGTGTAGCGCCCACCCGCTGTGCACACCCCACTCAGCAATCAGTACTCTTGTGTCTGGATCTGCCTGTGGGTTTTGTGTAAACCATATGTATGATTTTGGCGGCCCTGGCTCCCCCTTGCACATTGTCCCCGTCGTCTTCTTCACTTCCGCAAAGCAACTCTGGAACTTACCAACCTGTTGGACATGGGGTGTTCTCCATGGCGCGCATTCTACATGAAACTTTACATTCGGTGGGAGGTCAGTGTTTCCCTTCTTGTATTCGCTGTCGAAACAATTCCGAACCTGCCATATGATATCCACTGCCGTCCCCTTTTTGAAATAGATCCGCCCTCGTGTGTATGGCCAGTACCTGCCAGTATTCTCCCCCGCAGTTCTCGCATGATCAAAAGCAGCATTATGTGTTGCGTCCAGCGATGCCAATCCCAATAATTTCGTTATGTTGTCGGTCAGCACCTGTTGTTTCATGGCCTCCCTTTGTTTTATCTCTCTATTCTTCCAACCCTCACGTGATATCCATCCTTTGAACTCAATATATGATGGTACCCAGTTCGAATTATGCCCTGCACCACTGCCCGCGTCACCTGATCCGTATCTAGTCGAACCGCTTGCGCAAGATTGAGCGTCTCCATTTTTCAGATTCTGAATGTCAGCTTGGGCCTGTTTCATTTGCTCCGATAACGTTTTGACATCTGACGTTGTTCTGTCAATCTTCTCCTCCATGACATGTAAATCAGCTGCAACCGATGTTTTGAACTCACTAACCGTCGCAGTTACTTCACTCTGGCCTTTCAAAATCTGTCTGAACATTTCCTCGGGCGTCATTGTAGCTGGTTGAGGCGCCTGGACAGCAGCACTTTGGGCCACGGCCAGACCACTCGTAGCATTGGGGACTCGGGCTGTAGCTAAATGAGGCGCCTGGACAGCAGCACTGGAAGCCGCGGCCAGACCACTCGAAGCACTGGAACCTTTGCCCTCCCCTTTCGCCCTCACCTCTCTCAACCATTCACTACTCGCATTCCCTCCCATTTTGCTATCTTCTGCTTTGTCATCCGCCATGATTGCTGACGAACGTCGTTTATTCCTCTCTTTGACTGTACGCAATGTGTGAAGTGCAGCCTGATATCTATCTGATTGCCCAATCTTCTTGAAATCGTACGCCTCCTGCTGAACAAATGCCTCTGGTGGAGAAATTTCCAACTCAAGTGCTATCTGATCTTCCCTCTTCTCCTGCGTCGTTAATCGCGGCACAGTAGCTGATGTGTCTTTCAACCAGTCACACGGATGTGGGTCACTATCCACACCAAAGTCAGCTGACGTGAAATATTCACTCTGATCGTCTTCTGACGGTATAATATATGCTCCCTGCGAGTCCGTTTTCAATCCAACCGCCCACAGTGGTCTTTTGTAAAATCCAGACAAATCCTGATCTTCCTGCGATCCCCACGATATCTTGATATCAAGGACGAGAGCGAGGAATCAATGTGAACACAGCCCCCGCGATACGTCAAACACGCACCGCACGAGAGGGGGGCTTGAGGCAAGCCTGTGTGTGCGCCCTGACGTGGGCCCTGTTCGACGTCGAACCCTGACGTCTCGAACCCTGACGTCTCGAACCCTGTACCTCGAGTTAAGTCCAATAAACTGACAGCGCGTATCAAGATGATTCGAAACGGTCGATCCCACCCGTGTGCTTTTTTGCAATAAAAGGTACCCGATCGAGCTGAGATCAAGATGGCGAGCGTGAATAAGATCGAATATCACGGGAAAAATACTAGAGCTCTAACGAATGGTTGGCTTTCGAAAACAAAATTTTCAACCGACCAAAAGTCAGCAAAAGTTCCGTCCAGATTTTTCTTGCCAACTAGCTCTCCAGCGCCCCGGAATTACTCAAGCTTCCAGCAACTACTTGCTGAGGGAAGCTTTACGAGTTATAACCCACTACAGGTGCAAAAAATCTGGTTTCTCAAAATAAATGGTCAAATATCTTTCAACTCTTAGCAAAACCGACCCAAAGTTGTGACTGGCGCCGGCGGTGAACCGTCAACCTAGCCACCCGCCGGGAACCTCGTAGAGCTCCTCACACTGGTAAGAGTGCTGAGAATCGAAGTAAAGTAAAAAAAGAGATTTTTCGAAAATCCTTATTTTTGATTTTTTCCGATGTTCAGATTCGCTCAGTTCCTGAAAGTAAACTCATAACAGAATACATCGGGAGAGCTGAGCTGCTGTCAGAGAGGAGTTGACATGCCACTGCGACGCGCAAAAATCTGCTTTCTCAAAATAAATAGTTGAATAACTTTCAAACTTTCGCAAAACCGACCAAAAGTCACCAATTTGTCCGCCCCGGCCGGGTGGGCCAACTAGCTCCACCCGCGCCAGAATTCCTCTAGCTCATCGATGACGAAGAGCTCTACGAGATATAAAACCGTGAACGCGTGTCGAGATGACTGAAACCCGCCGACGGTTCCCCTCATGTCTTTCGATGGTAAAATTGCAGATACGGACCTCAGAACTTATCTGGCAGAGGCGGCAAAAGCTACTACACGTGAGAAAAATACCAGTTATCAAAACGACTTTCAACATTTTGCATAAAGGAAGAGAAGAAGGGGGGGGGAAAAAAAAAAAAAAAAAAAAAAAAAAAAAAAAAAAAAAAAAAAAAAAACAAAAACAAAAAAAAAAAAAAACGCCCCCAGGTTACCACATCCTCTCTTTTGGTCGGGCCGGCCAACTAGCTCCACCCTGCGCCTGAATTCCTCTCAGCTCTTTGCTGAAGAGCTCTACGAGGTACTAGCTCTCCAGCGCCCCGGAATTACTCTTAAGCTTCCAGCAGTAACTTGCTCAGGGAAGCTCAGCTGCAGACGAGGATCGCATCCATGTGGTTCCGTCCTACACGACGAAAGAAATACGAAGCACCCCGCCTCAGAGCTGAGTTCAGTTCAGAAAAACCGACAGCACCTGCCAAGATGACACTGAACAGCCGATCCCGCCCGCATGCTTCTTGCAAGTACCTCGTAGAGGTAGCTCGTGGGCATCGACTGGCGCCGGCGGTGAACCGTCAACCTAATCACCGCCGGGAAACCCCGTAGAGCTCCTTTCGCACGTAAGAGTGCTCAGAATCAGAAGAGAGAGCTTCTGGAAGCATTTCTCGAAAAAGGCAAAATTGCTTTTTTTCATGTCGACATGAAGTTGGTTTCACCAAGTGTTTTGATAGTAAAAGTGCGCCTACGGAGCTCATATTAAGACGCAGAGGCCCTCACAATCGTCTACAGGTGCGAAAAATCTGCTTATCCAATGAATTGTCAAATATCTTTCAAATTTTAGCAAAACCGACCCAAAGTCACCACTTTGTCCTTTCTGGTCGGGTCGACCAACTGGGCGCCTGCGGTAAACCGTCAACCTTTCTTACCGCCGGGGGACTCGTAGAGCTTCCTGACAATATATAATGTCGAAGAAAAATTACACAGAACGAATAGTTTTTCAGCCCAAGCGATTTCACACCCCTCGATGCAACAGCCGAACGCCCCCGATGCTTCTGGATTGTCTTCTGTACGAGCTCTGTAGCTCTCCTACAGCCCGAGTTACGTGCGTAAATCGATAGCACCTCTCAAGATGACTCGAACAAAACAAACAGTTTGACGAACCCAGCTCGAGTATCAGACCGAGTTCAGACCTCTGAATGCGACAGGCGGACGCGTCTGATGTCTCTGAGTCGATTCCTGTGATTACCAGCCCTGCAGCCCACCTGCAGCCCGAGTTAAGTGCAGAAAACCAAGAGCACCTCTCAGGATGACTCGAACAATACGAATAGTTTTGCGGACCTAGTTCGGGCAGCAGACCGAGTTCCGAGCTCTAGATTCGACAGGCGAACGCGCCTGATGTTTTCAAATCGAATTCTGTAATCAGCTGGTCTGTGGCCACTCCCGACAGCACCTCTCAAGATGACTCGACAATACGAATAGTTCCGCGATTCTAGATCGGGCAGCAGACCGAGTTCAGCTCTGGATTCAACAGACAAACGCGACTGATGATTCTGAATCCGTTTCTGTAAGCATCAGCTCTGAAGCTGTCCTATAGCTCGAGTTTAGTTCAGAAAAACAAGAGCGCCTGACAAGATGACTCGAATAATACGAATAGGTTTGCGGATCTAGCTCGGCTAGCAGACCGAGTTCAGACCTCTAGATGCAACAGACGAACGCGCCGAATCATTCTGAATCGATAAGGTGTGCTTACCAGCTCTGTAGCTGCCCTACAGCTCGAGTTAAGTCAAATATACCAAGAGAGCGTGTCAAGATGACTCGAAACGGCCGATCCCGCCCGTGTGCTTTTGGCAGTAAAAGGTACCCGATCGAGCTGAGATCAAGATGGCGAGCGGGAATAAGATCGAATATCACGGAAAAAATACTAGAGCTCAAACGAATTGTTGAATTTCGAGAACAAAATTTTCAACCGACCAAAAGTCACCAAAAGGTCCGTCGAGATTTTTCTTGCCAACTAGCTCTCCAGGGCCCCGGAACTGGCGCCGGCGGTGAACCGTCAACCTGGTCACCGCCGGGGACCTCGTAGAGCTCCTTGCCCGCGTAAGAGTGCTCAGAAGCAAAAGAGAGAGCTTCTCGAAGGCATTTCTCGCGAGAAACGGAAAACTCGAAAAATCATGTTTTTCTGCTTTTATCCAACGTCAGTTCCCCCAAATGTTTTGATAGTAATACCGCACCTATGGACCTGAAAATTGCACTGGCGAACGCGGCATAACCCACTACAGGTGGGACAAATCTGGTTTCTCAAAATGAATTGTCAAATATCTTTCAAATCTTAGCAAAACCGAGCCAGAGTCACCACACTTGGCAGCGTCCAAAACACGGAGAGCACTTGGCAGCGCCCACTTGGCAGCGTCCAAAACCCGGAGAGCAAAGGAACACACACTGGGCGCCGGCGGTAAACCGTCAACCTTTCTTTTTTTTGCGTCTTTGCTGGGACCGTCTTGGCCACTGAGGCCAGGTCCAACAAAGTCTCAGGCAAAACAGAGCCTCTTATTCATCACGCAAGCAGTCAGCTCTTATACCACACAGCGAAGCTGAAGGAATAAAGAGAATCACACGCCGCAATGACACAATCAAACGCAAAGAACACACAGATAATCGAGGAAGTCAGTGAGCAGCGAAGCTGCAGGAATATACAAGACACGGAAAAGAAGAAACAATGTGTGTCAAATCACTGCGAATGATCAAAGAAGGTCTGCACAACCTGTGGGAGCACCTCGCATATGCGCTCCGCCGCCGATAGTTCCGTATCTGTAACAGTGGCGCTCGGTGGTAGACACCAAGCCGCAAGATACACATCCTTGAAAATGATGTCGGTCCGCGAGAAGATATACTTGTTTCGCAGACCAATCTGTATCCATGCACCACAGGCACTTCCGCGGCTACAAACTCCCCCATCAAAGCCGGCTTTGATAAGGCAAGGAATATAACACTGAGATTCAAAGTCGTTGAGGTAAACGAAATCGGCGTACACATGGCCCTGACGGGCCTGATGGGTCAGTAAGTCAGCTTTCTGGTTCCATTCCCGAAACGAATGAGAGAAGAAGTCACGGCCGGCCTCTGGAGGCCTCACCAAGTAAGTTTCCTGCATTTCGTCCAACTTATTAATCAGAGTATCCACCCTTTTCTGATATACCTGAGCTAATACTTTCCATTTCCCGCAGAGCCAGTTAATAACAAGCAGTGAGTCCCCTTGGATGTCCAGTGGTATCCCATCTGTATCGAGGTCCCACTGTGTACAACGCATATTATGCAACGCAATACGTTTGCTGAGGCGATCCCTATATGCTGGTGTATCCTCCCGATCCTGACCGATATGAACCCCTCCATCCTCATCCAAGTTCAAGAATACAGGCACCCCTGAGGACGCCAAACCTTTACACTTCTTTTGGAAGTACTTCAACATAGTACTAGAACAAACATTAGTAGCGAAATCCATGAAATGCTCAAAACTTCCAGCAAAGAACTCCCACCAGGATAAACCGTAAAACGATTCCAATGAATAATACCACGGACGGAGTCCGACGCTCTCTTGTCCCCCCCGATGCCTTTTCATAGAGCTGGCCTCCTTCCAGTTTCCCCAACATCTGAGAGCCTCACTTGAATCCGTCCTCATTCTATCCCACAGTCGGCCAAACGCCAGACATGAGAAACGAGAATCTCTCCAAGCTCTCATCGAGTTCGCCTCCAACTCCCCCCGATCTGTGATCAGCCTGCGTGCAAAGTCCTGGATGTCAATTGCCCACATCCAATGCACTCTGAGAAACTTCTGTACAATGCCCACAAAGTGAGCATCATGAAATTTCTGTCTCGCACGTTCATACCTCCTCGTATTCCATTCCTGGTAACTTTCCCCCTCCCTCCGTATACAGCGAGACATTACAGACAGGCACTTGCCCTCAAAGATATGAAGGGCGCTCAATGAACTTGAATCGACCGTGCATCCTTCCGCCGCGTAGAGCACAATACTCTGAACTCTCTGAGCATACCTCTCATATTTATCTTTCAACGGGATGGCCGTGGAGCGGAAGAAGGTCGCCTGCCCCCAGAAGGCCCTGCGAGCACAGTCAATACGAGCGTCCAAATCATGATGTTCATTCACATGTAGTTCAGAACAAATATAAGCCCCCAGCACCTCCATCTCCGTCGTCCTTCTAAATCGATACACTCCAGACGCCTCCGACCCCACCGAGAGAACAAGATCAGCAGTGTGAAGTATTTCCCCTTCCACATCTCGCGGCGGCTCGACCCCGAACACCATATACAATAGGCTGGATTCCTTCCATCTCATTCCATAATCATGTAACTGTGTAGTTAGACCGTGTAACATGCGTGTGAGTTCCTCTCGACTCCGAGCCAATACATAACAGTTGTCAGCCCAAAGGAAATGATTAATAATCGAAACACAGCTAGTCGAGCCAGTCACATACTCAATACGATAACCTAGTCCTAGTACGTCCCATTCTCGAATCGTGGAGCCCCACATAGCAGCAACGATGAGATTGAAGGCCAACGGTCCCTCGGGCCCTCCCGTCCGAATACATTTGTCCCACCTAACCTCCACCACCTCAATCCCATCATAATAGACAGTGCCTACACATTCGCACAAGGGGTCAAGTAGAGCATACTGTAGGTAAAGGGGTACATCCGCATGATCCAACCCGCGCCTGACATTGGCCACCGTGCAGTGATCGAACGCCTGAAGGACATCAGCGTTCGCCAAGTGTGCCGTTTCCCCTTTTCCCCATTGTGCAGCATGTTGACCTATGTGTTTGATGCTAGCCGTGATTTCGTGTGTACGACGGTGTTCCTGGAAACCATACAACCCAATATGACGAAACACTCCTTTTCTTTCAATATGACCCTCAACCAAGAGAACAACACAGGAACTGAACCATCTCGAAACAGCATTCTGCATACACAGCAAACGTCCGTCTTTTAACTTAGTGATCCCAGGAGTTTTTGGCATAAAAGAGACGAGAATCTCACGCCACGACTGAGGATACGGAATCGTGAGCTTGATGATTTTATCGAACAACTTCTGGATCGCTCTGAGAGCACACCACGGCAAGCTCCTTAGAATCTCGCACGGTATCCCGTCTGGCCCAGTAGCCCTCTGGGTCTTCAGCCGAGCTCGTGCTCTGAGAAGCAGCGCCATACTAATTCCCACAACTGATGTGGAACGTATCTCATGTACAGCCCTCATCCTGATCTCCTCCATCATACTGTTGGTGGAATTGCGTATCTCTTCGGACGACACCTTGCAACGAACGAACTTGTCGAGCTCCTCCTTCCACTCCTCACGGTCCTCCGTCTCCCTCCCATCCACCACTAAATGTTTGATAGTATATCTGACCTTTCGTTTTGTTGGGGGACATCTGCACATAATCATATCACGTCGATAACCTCTGCGTAGACGATTAGCCTCATTCTTTAACCTCCTCAACCTCTCCACTTCCTCCTTCGGACACATCTTAACCTCCTCCTCCGCTCTTGTGAGCTGCACCGGCCTGGACGGCTCTCTCGGTCTTCTCGCACCCGTGGTGGAGTAGTCCACCGTCGGTGACAAGTACGCCTCCAGCATAGTACTCTCCAGACCCTGTGGACAGGTCACAGACGGACACCTTGAAAAGGCAGCACCGCCTAGATACGAATCCACATGCTGTCGAGCCTGATGCTCATCAGCCCAAGTCGAACACTTGTATCCGACCAGAGACGGCCTAGACTTCTGACCAGGCTGGGGGTCAGGGCGACGAACAATCACGTTCCCAGGGTCAGTGAAACTCGCCGTGATGATTGCGTGATCGGATAATCTACTGAACTGCTTCTTCCCACCCCTCTTGAAACACCACTTCACCTCCAGATCCGAGAACTCCCAACGGTGAGGGACCATTAGGTAATCCAGGACCCTCTTCGAAGTCAGAAACTTGTTCTCCCCCCACGACTCCCAGGTATGCCTCCTAGTACAGAAAGTGTTGGCGGCCTTCAGTCCATGCGATTCCATGAACTCTAACAGCAGCTCCTTCAGCCTCCTCCTCCGACTCCTCCTTTCAATCTGCTGTGTACCGTCTCCTCCTCTCTCCCACCTTCTGTCCGTACGAGTACCTTCCTTTCCAGTAGCCTCATACTCCTCCCCATTATACGTAAATCTGCATCCAGGCGGAATCTCCACGTTTGCATCTAGCAGAACACAAAAGCTGGCCTGAGGAAACTTAGTGCGGAGAACATTGCGAGCACGACCGATCTGCTCATATACCTCCGCAGCAATCTCTACACAATCCTCCACATGAGGGTCTGGCAAATACGCTGACACAATAATGAGTGGTGACTTCTCTGACCCAAAGACACCGATAACGAACCTCGTGAAACAAGTGAAAAACATACGGACGGCAGCCGCCCAAGATCTGTCGAAGATGAGAGCTGCCTTACTACACGAACTAGTTTTGATGCGCCACCCCAAGCGTTCAAATTCCCCGTGCACTAGGTATTGAGTTTCCTGACATGCAAAGAGCCCACCACATGCCCTCATATGATGGAGAATCTCAGCACATTTGAAATGAGCCCCCCCTGCTTTGTTCAGGTTCCAGCTCGCCAAGCGTATGCCTCGGACGAGGCGCCGCAAACGTCACTGCCTACGATTCACTTCCTGAAGTATATCATTCATGGGAACCTTCAGCGCCGGATAAAAAGAAACAATACGAGCCCATGCATCAGCATGAAGAACCCAAGCCCCTGTGGTATTCGTATACGTCGCAAAACAGACGGGTCGGAAATTCGGAACAGCTTGAGTCCAAATCTGACTTCTCGGTGGCCCCACCTCCCCACGGATCTCGATTTGAACATGAGCCGAGGTCATACTACGCCAAGTCCCACAGAAACGAGCAACCGCTTTCACATGATCACGCTTCCAGGGTGCACACTCCACTAACGTACGAATCTTTCTGGGATCGATTGGCGTGTCCATATCATGAGTGAGAACATCGGCATCTGGATACGTATAACCTGGGGGCGGGGCAATGCGGTCGGCGGGTTCCTTACAGACCATATCCATCCATTGCTTTATTCTCCAAAGAGTGTCCCGTGGTGTCCCTTCTTTGAAACCGACATTCACACTGCCGTACATATATCTTCCTCCGTTTAAACGTTCAGTTTTATCTTTATCGTAAGCATTCCTTTCCTCCCCCTGAAGTGTCCCAATCATATTTGATATTAACTGTGCCGCATCTGCCCAGGGTATCATTTGATTTCCCCGATTTACTTGATTCGACCAATCCGTAACCCACCCTTTCAGCTCGAGATAAGTTGGTGTGAACTGGCTCGATCGCTCCTGTTGCACGCGAGGGATCGAACCTCCACCACCACCAGAGGAGCCACCAGGGCCCACACTAGTCGAAACCGAAGCTGCAGGAGATCCAGCCAAAATTTGCTTAACCTGTTTCTCCAAAATATCTGTCCGTGCATCTGATTTGTCCATTCTCTCCGTATGCAACTTGAGTGTGTCATCAACTCTTTTGATGTCCGTCTTCGTCGATTGAACAACATGGATGAGATCCTCATGGGCATCCTCCGTTTTCCAAACATGCTTCATCATCATCTGTTTGAATGGATCCTTCTCCTTTTCTAACATCACTTTCCTCTCCTCCTCAATCTCTGTTCCACGTGCACGTTTGGATCGAGTCTCACCATCCCCAGTCATCGCGGCATCCGCCGCTGCTGCAACATGAGTCATATCTTCAAGAATATTACCGTTCAATCCGTATTTATCTAACCAGCTCCTATCGTCCTCACGTTGACGTTTGTTTGATGCTGCCTCCAGTGCCTGCAGATCTTTCTGATCCCACGGCTGGTATTCCTCAAGGTAATCAAAGTTGACTCTCTCGTCCTGGTAGTCTTCTGTGGGTATGTCCAAATTCCTTTGACGCCGAAACCACTCCTCAGTACTTTCACCCCAATGCTCGAGTCCTATCTCTCTCCTCAATGCCAGCTGAGCCTCAGGACTGTCGTACGACGTGATGTCAACAACGATCCACACACAAGTAACTACCACTCGTTCAATAAGAGGTACAGAATGCAGACAGACAATGAACAGCAGTGCAGCACACCAGAGAATCTCAATACCACGAAGAAGAATACAGCGTACAATACAAGAGATGTAGAGTAAGCAGACAAGAACCTCGAGGGAACCCAGGCAAGCCGGGCTCACACCCCGAGGCCAGGGCTCGCTAGAACGTCTGGAGGTTCCCCAGGCAGAGACGTTCTTGAGCCGAGACGTTCTTGAGCCGGGGGGCTCGTAGAGCTTCCTGACCATGTATAATGACGAAAAAATGCAGGGGACGAATAGTTTTTCAGCCTAAGCGATTTCAGACCTCTCGATGCAACAGCCGAACGCCCCTCATACACCTGGATCGTTTTCTGCGCGCGCGAGCTCCGTAGCTCTTCTACAGCCCGAGTTACGTGCGAAAATCGACAGCACCTCTCAATATCACTCGAACAATACAAATAGTTTCGCGAAGTTAGCTCGAGTATCAGACCGAGTTCAGATTTATTAATGCAACAGGCGGACGCGCCTGATGTCTCCGAATCGATTCCTGTGATTACCAGCCCTGCAGCCCCCTTAAAGCCCGAGTTAAGTGCGGAAAACCGACTGCACCTCTGAAGATGACTCGAACAATACGAATAGTTTCGCGGACCTAGCTCGGGCAGCAGACCGAGTTCAGAGCTCTGAATGCGACAGGCGGACGCGACTGATGCTCCGAATCGATTCCAGTGATTACCAGCTCTGCAGCCCCCCTACAGCTCGAGTTAAGTGCAGAAAACGGACAGCACCTCTCAAGATGACTCGAAGAATACGAATAGTTTTGCGGACCTAGCTCGGGCAGCACACCCAGTTCTGAAATCTGGATTTGGCAGGCGATGCGCCTGATGTCTTCGGATCGATTCCTGTGAGCACGAGCCCTGTAGCCCCCCTACAGCCCGAGTAAAGTGCAGAAAACTGGCAGCACCTGTCAAGATGACTCGAATAATACAAATAGTTCTGCGAACCTAGCTCGGGCAGCAGACCGAGTTCAGACCTCTAGATGCAACAGACGAACGCGCCTGATGATTCCCAATCGATTTCTGCGAGAATGAGCTCTGTAGCTGCCCTAGAGCTCGAGTTGAGTACAAAATACCGACAACGCGTATCAAGATGACTCGAAACAGCCGATCCCGCCGCGACGCTGTTTTGCAAAAATATTTACCCGATCGAGCTGAGATCAAGATGGCGAGCGGGAATAAGATCGAATATGGTCAGAAAAAAAATTGGGCTCAAACGAATTGTTGAATTTCGAGAACAAAATTTTCAACCGACCAAAAGTCACCAAAAGGTCCGTCGAGATTTTTCTTGCCAACTAGCTCTCCAGCGCGCCGGAACTGGGCGCCGGCGGTAAACCGTCAACCTGGTTACCGCCGGGGACCTCGTAGAGCTCTTTTCTTGCCCAGCTCCTCGGAACACGTGAAGCAAGCTTAAGCGAGAGCCAAAAAACTCTAAAAAATCGATCGCATACAAATAGTTTTGCGGACTTAGCTCGAGAAGCAGACTCTGTTCAGAGCTCTAGATGCTTCAGCCAAACGCCCTTGATGATTCTGTATCGGTTTCTGTGCGTACCACCTCTGTAGCTGTGCTACAGCTAGAGTTAAGTGCAGAATACCGACAGCGCCTCTAAAGAGAACTTGAGAAATACGAATAGTGTTGTGGACCTAGCTCGACTAGCAGAACGAGTTCAGGCCTCTCGATGCAACAGACGCAAGCGCCTGGTGATACTGAATCAGATTATGTGCGCACCAGCTCTGTAGCTCCTCTGAATCTTGAGTTTAGTACAGAAAACCGGCATCACTGGTGAAGATGACTGGAATAACACAAATAGTTGTACGGACCTAGCTCGGTAGCAGACCGAGTTCAGGCCTCTGGATGCAACAGGCGAACGCGCCTGATCATTCTGAATCGGTTTCTGTAAGTATCAGCTCTGTAGCTCTCGAAATCTCGAGTTGAGTACAGAAAACCGTGAACGCGTGTCAAGATAACTCGGAACGCAGTTGGTTCCAGCAAGTCTTTTGATAGTAAGATTGCAGCTACGGACCTGAGAATTTAACTGACAGACGCGGCATAACCCACTACACGTGAAAAAAAAAAAAAACGGTTCTCAAATTGAATTGTCAGATATCTTTCAAATCAAAGCAAAACCGACCCAAGGTTATCACATTGTCTCTTTTGGTCGGGTCGGCCAACTAGCTCCACCCCGCGCCGGAATTCCTCTAGCTCATCGGCCGAAGAGCTCTACGAGGTATTTTTGGACTGTCAACGTGAAGTCGGTCCCTGGCTTCGCTCGGGAGAATTTTTCGACGGAATGAACTAAGAGGTTGCGAAGTAACTTCTGTAATGCAAAGCTTCGCTCTGCGCAATTAGCAGCCCAAACAAATTGTTAGAACTCAAAATCGGCTGAGCCAGGCCGCGGAAGGTACGATCGCGCCGCTTTTTTCGACATTTCGCCAACTAGCTCCACCCTGTCGCCGAATTCCTCTATCTCTTCTACCATCAGAGCTCTACGAGGCACTAGAAGTGCAAGCAGACGCCTGAGAGAACTAGAAGTGCAAGCAGATAGATTATGATGGCATTTTCTGCAAAACTGGAAAATTGCAGTGTTGGACTGCCAACGTGAAGTCGGTCCCTGGCTTCGCTCGGGAGAATTTTTCGACGGAATGAACTAAGAATTGGTGAGGTAACTTCTGTAATGCAAATCTTTGCTCTGCGCAATTAGCAGCCCAAACGAATTGTTAGAACTGCAAAATCGGCTGAGCCAGGCCGCGGAAGGTATGATCGCGCCTCTTTTCGACATTTCGCCAACTAGCTCCACCCTGTCGCCGAATTCCTCTAACTCTTCTACCATCAGAGCACTACGGGGCACTAGAAGCGCAAGCAGACGCCTGAAAGAACTAGAAGTGCAAGCAGATAGCTTCTGATGGCATTTTCTGTAGAACTGGAACATTGCATTTTTGGACTGTCAACGCGAAGTCGGTCCCTGGCTTCGCTCGGGGGAACTGTTCGACAGAGCGAACTGAGAATTTGCGAAGTAACTTCTGTAATGCAAAGCTTCGCTCTAAGCAATTAGCAGCCCAAGCGAATTGTTAGAACTGCAAAATCAGCTGAGCCAGGCCGCGGAAGGTATGATCGCGTCCCTTGTGGACATTTCGTCAACTAGCTCCACCCTTTCGCTGAATTCCTCTAGCTCTTCTACCATCAGAGCTCTACGAGGCACTAGAAGTGCAAGCAGACGCCAGAAAGAAATAGAAGTGCATGCAGCTAGCTTCTGATGGCATTTCCTGTAAAACTGGAAAATTGCATTTTTGGACTGTCAACGTCAAGTCGGTCCTTGGCTTCGCACGGGAGAATTATTCCACGGAATGAACTAAGAATTTGTGAGGTAACTTCTGTAATGCAAAGCTTTGCTCTGCGCAATTAGCAACCCAAACGAATTGTTAGAACTGCAAAATCGGCTGAGCCAGGCCGCGGAAGGTATGGTCGCGTCCCTTTTCGACCTCTCGCCAACTAGCTCCACCCTGTCGCCGAATTCCTCTAGCTCTTCTACCATCAGAGCTCTCCGAGGCACTAGAAGTGCAAGCAGACGCCTGAAAGAACTAGAAGTACAAGCAGATAGCTTCTGATGACATTTCTGCAAAACTGGAAACTTGCATTTTTGGGCTGTCAACGCGAAGTCGGCCCCTGGCTTCCGTCGGGAGACTTTTTCGACGAAATGAACTGCGCATTTGTGAAGTAACTTCTGTAATGCGAAGCTTTGCTCTGCGCAAATAGCAGCCCAAACGAATTGTTAGAACTGCAAAATCGTCCCGCGGAAGGTATGATCGCGTCCCTTTTCGATATTGCGCCAACTGGCTCCACCCTGTCGCCGAACTGGGCGCCGGCGGTAAACCGCCAACCTTTCTTACCGCCGGGGACTCGTAGAGCTTCCTGACCATACATAATGACGAAAAAAATCCTGAGAACGAATAGTTTTTCAGCCTAAGCGATTTCAGACCTCTCGATGCAACAGCCAAACGCCCCTCATGCTTCTGGATCGTTTTCTGTGCGCACGAGCTCCGTAGCTCTCCTACAGCCCGAGTTACGTGCGAAAATCGACAGCACCTCTCATGATCATTCGAACAATACAAATAGTTTCGCGAATCTCGCTCGAGTATCAGACCGAGTTCAGAGCTCTGAATGCAGCAGGCGGACGCGCCTGCTGTCTCTGAATTGATGTCTGTGATTACCAGCCCTGCAGCCCCCTTACAGCCCGAGTTAAGTGCAGAAAACCGACAGCACCTCTGAAGACGACTCGAACAATCCCAATAGTTTCGCAGACCTAGCTCAGACAGCAGACCGAACTCAGAGCTCTGAATGCGACGGGCGGACGTGACTGATTTCTACGAATCGATTCCAGTGATTACCAGACCTGCAGCCTCCCCACAGCCCGAGTTAAGTGCAGAAAACGGACAGCACCTCTCAAGATGATTCGAAGAATACGAATAGTAGCTCGGGCAGCACACCGAGTTCTGAGCTCTGGATTTGGCAAGCGGACGCGCCTAATGTCTTCGGATCGATTCCTGTGAGCACGAGCCCTGTAGCCCCCCTACAGCCCGAGTTAATTGCAGAAAACTAAAAACACCTCTCAAGATGACTAGAACAATACAAATAGTTTCGCGAACCTAGCTCGGCCAGCAGACCGAATTCAGACCTCGGGATGGAACACACGAACGCGCCTGATGATTTGCAATCGATTTCTGTGAGAATGAGCTCTGTAGCTGGCCTAGAGCTCGAGTTAAGTACAAAATACCGAGAACGCGTATCAAGATGACTCGAAACAGCCGATCCCGCCGCGACGCTTTTTTGCAGAAATATTACCCGATCGAGCTGAGATCAAGATGGCGAGCGGGAATAAGATCGAATATGATGGGAAAAAATACTAGAGCTCGAACGAATTGTTGAATTCCGAGAACAAAATTTTCAACCGACCAAAAGTCAGCAAGGTCCGTCGGGATTTTTCTTGCCAACTAGCTCTCCAGCGCGCCGGAATTACTCTTGAGCTTCCAGCAACTAGCTACGGGAAGCTCTTCGAGTTATTCCTCTAGCTCTTCTACCATCAGAGCTCCCCGAGGCACTAGAAGTACTAGCAGACACCTAAAAGAACTAGGAGTGGAAGCATATAGCCTCTGGTAGCATTTTCTGTAGAACTGGAAAATTGCATTTTTGGACTGTCAACGCGAAGTCGGTCCCTGGCTTTGCTCGGGAGAACTGATCCACGGAGTGAACTGGGGATCTGTGAGGTAACTTCTGCAATGGAAAGCTTCGCTCTAAGCAATTAGCAGCGCAAACGAATTGTTAGAACTGCAAAATCGGCTGAGCCAGGCCGCGGAAGGCATGGTCGCGTCCCTTTTCGACATTTCGCCAACTAGCTCCACCCTGTCGCCGAATTCCTCTTAAGCTTCCAGCAACTAGCTAAGGAAAGCTCTACGAGTTACGGGAAAGCTTTCCTGGCGGACCCTCGGACGCTCTCTTGAAGCACTTCTGGGGCTCTGGGAGGCTCCTCTGCAGCACTGGGCGCCGGCGGTAAACCGTCAACCTTTGTTACCGCCGGGACTCGTAGAGCTTCCTCACAACATGTAATGTCGAAAAAAAGTACACAGAAAAAATAGTTTTTCACCCCAAGCAATTTCAGACCTCTCGGATGCAACAGCCGAACGCCACCGATGCTTCTGGATTGTCTTCTGCACGAGCTCTGTAGCTCTCCTACAGCCCGAGTTACGTGCGTAAATCGACAACACCTCTCAAGATGACTCGAACAACGAATAGTTTGGGAAACCTAGCTCGAGTCAGCACCTCTCAGGATGACTTGAACAATACGAATAGTTTCGCGGACCTAGTTCGGGCAGCAGACAGAGTTCGGAGCTCTGGATTCGAAAGGCGGACGCGCCTGATGTCTCTGAATCGATTCCAGTCATTACCAGCCATGCAGCCCCCTACAGCCCGAGATAAGTGCAGAGAACCAACAGCATCTCTCTAGATCACTCGAACAATACGAATAGTTCCGCGATTCTAGATCGAGCAGCAGACCGTATTCAGAGCTCTGGATTCAATCAACAGACAACGGCCAATGATGATTCTGAATCAGATTCTGTACGTATCAGCTCTGTAGCTGTCCTGTAGCTCGAGTTAAGTACAGAAAACCGAGAGCATCTGTCAAGATGACTCGAATAATACAAATAGCTTTGCGGACCTAGCTCGGCTAGCAGACCGAGTTCAGACCTCTGGGTTCAACAGGCGAACGCGCCTGATCATTCTGAATCGATTAGCTGTGCTGACCAGTCATCAAAAGGTCCGTCGAGATTTTTCTTGCCAACTGGACGCCGGCGGTAAACCGTCAACCTTTGTTACCGCCGGGGACTCGTAGAGCTTCCTGACAACATGTAATGTCGAAAAAGAGTACACAGAAAAAAAATAGTTTTTCACCCCAAGCAATTTCAGACCTCTCGGATGCAACAGCCGAACGCCCCCGATGCTTCTGGATTGTCTTATGTACGAGCTCTCTAGCTCTCCTACAGCCCGAGTTACGTGCGTGAATCGACAGCACCTCAAGATGACTCGAACAATACGAATAGTTTGGCAAACCTAGCTGGAGTATCAGTCGAATGAACAGTTTGGCAAACCTAGCTCGAGTATCAGACCCAGTTCAGACCTCTGCACGCGATAGGGGAACGCGTCTCATCTCTCTGTTTTGATTCCTGTGATTACCAGCCCAGCAGCCCCCCTACAGCCCGAATTAAGTGCAGGAAACCCACAGCACCTCTCAGGATGACTCGAACAATACGAATAGTTTCGGAGCCCCAGTTCGGGCAGCAGACAGAGTCGGAGCTCTTAATTCGACAGGCGGACGCGCCTGATGTCTCCGAATCGATTCCAGTCATTAACAGCTCTGGAGCCCCCCTACAGGACGAGTCAAGTGCAGAAAACCGACAGTACCTCAAGATGACTGCAAGAATACGAATAGTTCTGCGATTCTAGATCAGGCAGCAGACCGGATTGCGAGCTCTCGATTCGAAAGAGAACGGCCACTGATGATTCTAAATCAGATTCTTTACGTATCAGCTGCGTAGCTGTTCTGTAGCTCGAGTTAAGTACAGAAAACAGAGAGAATTTGTCAAAATCACACTATAAATACAAATAGGTTGACGGACCTAGCTCGGCTAACAGACCGAGTTCAGACCTCTGGATTCAACAAACAAACGGGCCTGATGATTCTGTATCGATTAGCTGTGCTCACCAGCTCTGTAGCTGACCTCAAGCTTGAGTTATCTCCGCGTGACAAGATGACTGGCGCCGGCAGTAAACCGTCAACCTGGTCACCGCCGAGAACCTCGTGGAGCTCCTCTCACTAGTAAGAGTGCAGAGAATCGACACAAAATCGAAAAATGGATTCGAATCTTGAAATTCGATTTTTTTGGATGTTCATATTCGCTCACTTCCCCGAAGTCAACTCCAATGCTCGGCGTAAAAATATTTTTTTTCAAAATAAATGTCAAATATCTTTCAAATTTTCGCAAAACCACCCAAACGTTGTCATATTGTCCGCCTCGGCCGGCTGGGCCAACTAGCTTCACCCCGCGCCGGAATTCCTCTAGCTCATCGATACCGAAGAGCTCTACGAGCTACTCGAAACAGCCGATCCCGCCGGAACGCTTTTTGGCAGTAAAATATACCCGATCGAGCTGAGATCAAGATCGCGAGCGGGAATGAGATCGAACATCACGGGAAAAATCTTGGTAGCGTTCAAACCCGAAGAGCGAATTGGAGGAAATCTTTCCTGGGGAGCTCTGAGGGGCTCCCCTGCAGCGCTGTCGGAATGCCTGCAGAAACGCCTCCATGCGTGAACACGGGCAGGCACGCGTGGAAGCTTGCCCAAAGCTCTCCGGGACACGTTTTCGGTTCACCGGAGGCGCTGCGAGGCCTGTGGAGCGACGAAAAAGAGCTTCTGGCAGGCACCACCACCGTTCGGCTTCTAATATTAAACCCTTTGCTCTCAGCAAGCTCTCCGGAAAAAAAAACTAGAGCTCAAACGAATTCTTGAATTTCGAGAACAAAACTTCGTAGCGTCCAAAACCCGGAGAGCAAAGAGAAGACACCCCGGAAGGCTCGGAACCGGCGGTAAACCGTCAACCGGGTTACCGCCGGGCACCTCGCAGAGCTCTTTCCTTGTGCAGCGCTCCTCGAAATACATCAAGAAAGCTTCTGAAGCGAGAGCCGAGAAAATCGAAAAATCACGATTTCTCGGTTTCCATCCAAAACTGGTTCCTGCAAGTCTTTTGGTAGAAATATTGAAGCTACAGACCTGAGAATTTTACTGGCAGACGCGGCACAATCCAGTACACGTGAGAAAAATCTGGTTATTCAGAATAAATTGTCAAATATCTTTCAAAGCTTTGCAAAACCGACCCGAAGTCATCACATTGTCTCTTAACGTTCGGTCGGCCAACTAGCTCCACCCCGCGCCCGAATTCCTCTTAGCTCATCTTGCCGAAGAGCTCTACGAGTTAAAACCGAAATACGTCTGACAATAACTCTAAACAGAGTCGCTTGCTCCAAGTGTTTCGATAGTTACGATATTGTCCGCCTCCGCCGGCTGAGTCAACTAGCTCCATCCCGCGCCCGAACTGGCGCCGGCGGTGAACCGTCAACCTGGTCATCGCCGGAAACCTCGTAGAGCTCATTTTACGCGAAAGAGTGCTCGGAGCCGAAAAAGAGAGCTTCTGGGAGCATTTCTCGAAAAAGAGAAAAATTGATTTTTGTTCGTGTCGACATGACGATGGTTCCTCCAAGTGTTTTGATAGTAAAAGTGCGCCTACAGAGCTCATACTAAGACAGAGAGGCCCTCGTAATCGTTTACAGGTGCGAAAATCTGCTTTCTCAAAATGAATTGTCGAATATCTTTCAAAACGAGTCAAGCGTCCAAAACCCGGATAGGGCGGTAAACCGTCAACCAGATTACCGCCGGCGCCCTCGTAGAGCTCTTTTCGCAGGGCGCTGCTTAATACACATGCAGGTAGAGTCCGGGAGAAGGCCCTAAAAAATTCGATGAATCGAGTTTTCATGTTTATATCCAAACACGGTTTCGCCAATGTTTTGATAGTAATAGTGCACTACAGATCTGAAGATTCACTAGCAACCGCGAAATAACCGACTACAGGTGCGAAAAATACCAGATCTCAAAACGAATGTTCGAATCTCTCACGAAGTTCGTCCAACCGACCCAAAGTTCGCACATTGTCTGTCCGTCGGGGCCGGATCGATCAACTAGCTGCACCGCGCCCGAACTGGGCGCCGGTGCTAAACCGCCAACCTTGGTTACCGCTTAAGTTGAGAAAACAGACAGCACTTACCAACAATCTGACTCATAGTGAATAGTTCTTTACCTCTGAATGCGACAGATGGACGCGTCTCACGAATCGACTCCTGTTATTACCAGCCCTGCAGCCCCCCAGCTCTCAGGATGACTCGAACAATAGGAATGGTTGCGCACCTAGTTCGGGCAGCAGACAGAGTTCAGAGCTCTGCATTCGACAAGCGGACGCGCCTTGTGTCTTCGAATCGATTCCCGTGATTACCAGCCATGCAGCCCCCCTAGAGCCGAGTTAAGTCCAGATAACCGACATTATCTCGCAAGCGACTCGAACGATACGAATAGTTTCGCGATTCTAGATCGGGCAGCAGGCCGACTTCAGAGCTCTAGAGTCGACAGACAAACGCAACTGTTGATTCTGAATGAGTTTCTGTACACACCAGCTCTGTAGCTGTCTGCTGTCTTACAGCTCGAGTTGAGTGCAGAAAATCGAGAGTTTCTGTCAAAATGACTCGAATAATACGAACAGGTTTGTGGCCCTAGCTCGGCTAGCAGACCAAGTTCAGATCGAGCTGAGATCAAGATGGCGAGCGGGAATCAGATCGAATATCAAGGAAAAAAATACTAGAACTCTTGGTCAAATTTTGAGAATAAATTTTCAACCGAACAAAAGATGTCAAACATTCAGTCGAGATTTTTCGAACTAACTCTTAGCTTGCAGCAATAACTTGATCAGGGAAGCTCTGCGAATTATTCCTCTAGCTCGTCGATGCCGAAGAGCTCTACGAGGGACCGCCGCACGGGGACATCTGCCAGGTCGCCTGTAGCAATGCGCGGCACACTGGAAACTTCGCAGAAGGCACTTGCGGGGGCGTCGTTTACGATGCCTGCAAAGAGCGCAAGAAGAACTGCCGAAGACCTTTCGAAGCTCTGCCGAAGCGCTTCGCGCACCCTGGAACCACGCGTATTGGGAAACGCTAGGAAGCCTGGCTCCCGGACCCGCTGCAACCTCCGGCAGGGCGCTGCGAGAATCGTGGATCGGCGGAGGTGGGCGTGTGCTCCTCACCACCCACCGACGGCTCTTGATCTCAAACCCTTAGCTCTCGAAGTAGCTATCCGGGAAAATTGCAAAACCACCAAAAGTTATGACTGGCGCCGGCGGTGAACCGTCAACCTGGTCACCGCCGGGAACCTCGTAGAGCTCCTCTCACTGGTAAGATTGCAGAGAATCGACACAAAATCAAAAAAATGAAGATTTTTCGGAAATCTTGAAATTCGATTTTTTCGATGTTCATGTTCGCTCAGTTCCCGGAAGTCAGCTCATGCAAAAATGCATCGGGAGAGCTGAGCTGCTGTCAGAGTGAAGTTCATACGCCAATGCTCGGCGTAAAAATCTGCTTTCTCAAAATAAATGGTCAAATATCTTTGAAAAAATCGCAAAACCACCCAAAAGTTATCACTTTGTCCTTTCTGGCCGGGTCGGCCAACTAGCTCCATAGGCCAATGCGGCGGCGCGTCGGGCGGCGCCGCCCCCGCCGAGCACAAGGCGGTGGCGGCGCGCGCCTCGACGGCGACGCCTGGCTGCTACAACCCGGGCGGATGTGGGTGGGGCGAAACGCGCCCACAGGAAGATGGGCGCCCCGCCTGCCGCAAACAATTATGGAACCTGCGAGCGGCAAGGCTGGTCGGCGCCGCGGACGGGTCGCGCGCGCTCCCTCCGCGGCGGCCTAGCCGCCACGCATGACTGTTCCTGTGCGCGGCAAGGCTGGCCGGTGCCGCGGTGAACGCTCGCGTGCGCTCCCTCCGCGGCGACCTAGCCGCGGCGCATCCGACAAAACCGCGGCTCCATCTTTCTCGCGTTTCGCGTGTCGTCGCCTCGCGGCGAAGCGCCCCTCGCAACCTCACGCGCTCGCTGCGGGGCGCGCGGACGCACGCGCATCGCGTCCTCGCTGCTGTGCCCGCGAGACAGCATTCGTGCCTCGGCTGTTCGCTCACCACAGCGCTGCGGGCGCGGCGCTCTGCGGCGTCCGCCACGCGGTCGCAGCAACCATCCTGCGATGGGTGCGGCGGCGCGTCGGGCGGCGCCGCCCCCGCCGAGCACAAGGCGGTGGCGGCGCGCGCCTCGACGGCGACGCCTGGCTGCTACAACCCAATGCAACAGCAGGCCGGCGTCAGCCGTCGTGTGCGCGCGCCCCCACTGCCAACGTCGCGACGTTTCTTACCGCGTGCGGGATGAAGGGCGCGACGAGCGCGCATTACGGCTGAGATGCAGCGCCTGCGGGGTCATGGCCCGCGGCCTCAGGGCCCGCGCTGGCGGAGAGGGCCATGCCCTCGCCCGTCGCCGCGTCTTCCAGGGCAGGCTGGTCCAGGTAGGCCTTAAATGCGCCGGACCTCCAGTTGCCGGCTCTCAAGATGGTGGCGAGGCTCCCCCCGCTTTGGCGGAGAGTCTCCGTGTGGCCGCGCCGCAGGCACTTCGAGGTGATGCGGGCGGCATTGGGGAGGCCCGCCGCTTGCGCCGACCTGCGCAGGTTGCGGGTAATTGCTGGCACGGGGAGCACGCGCCCGGCTCTGGTCGGCTTTGCCAGGTGGGCAAAAGGAGACGCACCCGGCGCGAGGTCGCCCAGTAGGGCGCGCGGGGCGTGCACTGGGCAGGTCGCGGTGCAGATGCTGCACCAGCACGAGCGCCTGACTTCGCTAGGCCTGGGCTTATGCTTTCGCCTCGAGAGGTGGAGTACGACCGCCTCGCTCGTGTTGAAAAGCACGATGGTCGGCACTGGGCGGTCCAGTTCCTCCTGCGTGAACCGGAAGTTGGCCGCCCGTGCTGGGTCGCCTATGCTGATCAACAGCGCCTCCGAGGGAAGCCTCAAGGCCAGTGCGAAGGCGACTACGAACAGCGCTCGCACCTGAGGGTCAGGCACGTGCGGCAACATCGCGACTAACGCCTTCCGCGTGACAGGGGGAGGTCGCGGGTCAGGCTGGGGCGCACGGTGCTTGATCGCGGCCTTTGCGCGCGAAACGGCGGGGCTGCTGAACGCTGAGCGGTCGAGGCCCAGCAGCGTGCAGGCCTTGTCGACCTGGGCTTTGTAATTGGCAAAAGTGCCGGGGTTCGAGAAGCACAAAGCCCAAAGACATAGCTCGTCCGCAGTTGGCGGGAGGGGGCTGTCCCCTTTTCCGAGCTGCGATTTGGCGAAACGGAACCAGCACCTCAGGCCGGCTGTCCACGTGCCGATGGAGCGCGGGGCACCGGTGAGGACGGCGGCGCACCGGGCCCCGAATAAGGCGCGCTTCCTGAATTCGGGGTCGCTCGGCGCAACGGCCAGGCGTCGAATTGCGGCGCGCGGGCCTCCTCTTCTCGAGCCCAGGGGCGACGCTTTCAGCGCGGCCGTCGCCCGCGCTAATTGCAGCCGCTGCGAGAGTACGCCCTCCTGTTGCGGGCGTGCGGGTGCCTGCGCGGCTGGACTCCTACCACCCGCCCGCGGGGGGGGCGAGGAGGACGAGGAGGAGGAGGACGAGGAGGAAGAGGAGGAGCCAGCGGCGGAGGAGACACACGGCTGAGCGCACACGGGCGCCGCAGGCACCTCGTCACTCACGAACGCCGCCGCAGGTGGCGGGCCCGGCGGCGGCTTTGCTCGCGCGAAGAGCGCGATCGCGCGCTGCGCGTCGGGCGACAGATTCACGTAGCCGCTCCAGTTTTCCGGTGCGCCAACCGCCCGCACAGATGAGATCGCGAACACATCGCAAGAAACCAGAAACTTGGCGACTTCCTCAACGACCGTGGGTGACGCCCACGGGGTCGCAACGGCGATCTGGTCGGCGAGCTTCATTCTGGCGCGCCGAGGGGCGCGTTGAGAGAGGTCGCCCCGCGCCCTGCGCGCCTCTCGATAGCCCCCTTCGCGTGTGAGAGCGTTCGTGCCGCGTTACTGACGCGCCTTCCCGGGCGGCGCTCGCGTCTCTTTCTCTGATGCGAGCCTTGCGCGGGGTCGAGCGGGAGCGACCGGCGCTGGCCGGTGACGGCGCGGCTAAGGCGACGTCGTTTCGATTGGGTCGTCATCGACGTCCGCGCCCTGCGGCGCGCCCACCATCGTCGTGCGATAGTCGATGGTATCAGATTCGCTGCTTGAGCAGCTGGACTCCGGTTCGAGTTCCGTGCCGAAGGTGCAGAGTGCTTCGTCCAGTCGGCATTCGATGGCCAGCTGGATGGCCCGGAGGATCGTCGCGCGCGCGTCCCTAGCCAAGCCCAGGGACGGCACTGAATCCGCGGGAAGCCGCCCGAGCTGGAACCACGAGCGGATCCCGCGGCCCCGCAGCCACGAGGCCGCCGCGTCCGTGTCGCGCTGCCGCATCTCGCTCCTGAAAAGGGAGTGCGCCGCGACCTTCGCGAGATGACTTGCGGTGTGCGCTCGCTGGATCAGCCGAACGTAACAGCACCTCCGCGGCGGTGTTCGATCGCGCGCCATGGATACGTTGAAAATGCCCTCGGGGCGGGGGCAGACTTGCCGCATGACGCTACGCGCGAGCGAGCGCGGGGTGACGGGTGGGCGGGAGAGCAGGAGCGGGGGGAAGGAGAGCAAGCCGGGGGGGGGGGGGGGGGGCTCAGACGGGACGGGCCGCGAGCTGGCATGGCAGCTGGAGGTCCCAGAATTCTGGCCGCAGCCACGGGCGCCTCCAGGTGGCCCCAATGCGTGTCATGAGATCATAATCCTCCCGACTGGGCAGGTCAGAAATGTTATCAACTGGCGCGCCGCGGGAGTGGGACCCGACCTGACAGAGATACCGCGCGGGCCCGCCGGAAGGGACACGGTCGATCCGGAGGTTGATCTGGAGCAGCCCGATCACCGACCAGAAGTGGTGGACGATGGCCCCGTGGTCGCAGCACTTCGCTGATCCCTTTCGGAACGACCATTCGGCGATCGTGTTGTCGCTAAAGAGGCGAACCTTGCGGCCCCGGAGCTCCTTCTGCCAGGTGGAGATCGCCAAGGCCGAAGCGAGCATCTCGAGTCCGGCGATCTGATCGTCGCTCCGCTGCTGGAATTGCCTGCGCGCAGGCCGAATTGCATCGATCGGTCGCCGGCGCGCGATCGGGGCCTCGTTAGCCAGGCCGGCGGCATCTGGTCTGTGTATTCCCAACGTCCGTCGATCCAGAGGACGGCGGCCGCTCGTGGGGGCTCGCCCCGGGCGTCAGCGAACGCAAGGACCGGCGGGCGGGTGTCCGCGGGCTCCCATTCCCTTGTCTCTGCAACGCTTCTCTGCAACACTTCCAACCACCACGCCAGGCTGCGCAGGGCGGGGCGCGGTAGAAACGGACGCCCCGAGTGTGCGTGGGCGAACATGGGCCGCAGCATCGCACGGCCTAGTTTGCGGAATTGCCACGACGCCGCCCACGACAACGCGCCCGCGAGCTTGGCGGCCCCACCTGTGCAAAGAAAGGTGTCGCCCCCGGCGCGCGCGGCGCGCGATCACGCGCGCGCCTGCGGTCATCGAACCGTCGTCAAGCGCCGTCCTGATTCGGTTTGTCCATGTGTCGACCTTGTCCTTGGACGGGCGCGCAATCAGCCCTTTGCGTGAGGTCTGCGACACCGCACGCACAGTGCCCTAGCCCCCCATTCGCGAACGCGTCGCGCGCGGTGCACCGAGATGGCTAGTCCGAGAATCACGAGCGACGGGCCCGACTCAGTCTTCTTATCGGCCACCGACGTAGGGCCCAGGATGCACCTGATCACCCGGACCACGCACGAGAGGGCGTGCTGGGCCTTTGCGCGAGCGCGGAGAGGGTCGACCGGGTGCGACGGAAGGGGGGGAGGGGACAGAGCGAGACGGGCCTCCCCTGAGCGCTCGACGCCGAACAGATCGTCGACGTACCTCAGGATTGGGATCCGCAAGAGGCGCCTGCAGATGGCCACTAGGGCCGCGCCGATTCTCTCCCAGTTGTGTACGCAGCTGACTGCGCCGCGACGCGCGGCGGGGCGGCGGGTGGGGCGGGATGGCCCGCGCGGGCCTGCTCCGAACGGGAGGGCAACGTGCTGGGCTCCCCAGGTGACGCCGGCGAAGCAATAGATGACCCAAGCGAAGCGTCGGTGCTCCGGGCGCAAGGGGATTCTGCGGTAGGCGGAATCAATATCGGCCTTGAAGAGCTCCAAGGGCCCCAGGGGTGCCTGAACAGGGCAGAGCGCACGCGGCGTCGGGGCCCGAGAAACGCGTCGCGCCAATTTCCGACACGCGTCAAACAGCGCGTCGACAGTGTCATGCTTCATCCGTTCCTGCGGCTCCGTACCCTAGTTGAGGTGGGCCGCGCTGCAGTCGTCTACGGCGCGCACCTGGCGCGCGGGCGGCGGTCCGCGAATGAGCGGCGCGGGCGGCCGTCGGGGTACCTTAGCGGTGCCGTCCGGCCGCGTCCCCTGCTCCACGCCGAAGCGTGGGATTACCGCGGCATCCGGGGGCACGTCGTCGGGGCTCAGTCGCCGGGGCGTCGTCAATCGCCCCGCGCTCGCGTCGGCGAGTGCGCCCTCGTGCAGCGCTTCGTCGCTCGGGCTTGGCCGTGTCCTTTTGAACAATGCTTTTCTGTCCCGTGCATTGGCTGGCGCGCGGCGGGGCGGGGGGCCAGGGAGGAGAAGCCGGGCCCCTGCCGACGCGCGCGCGCGCCGGCCTCGAAGGATCTCTTCCGCTGATATCAGCGGCTTATGCGCCATCTCCGTCCCCGTGCCGGATTTTTCGAGTGTCCCAAACAGCGGTGCACCCTTCGCCGGCCGCGCTCCGTCGGGCGCGAGAAGCAGAGCCGCCCCTCGCGCGTTGCACCTCACGGAAGAAGTCAACGCATTTCGGGTCGTGGAAGTCCACATCGGCGACCAGGCGTTCGAAGAGCGGGCCGTTGTCGCCGGATGCTACGTTGGCGACGCCCGGGTCCGCGCCGCGACCCCAGATTTCGACGAATCCGGCCGTCCTGAACTGATGTGCCATGGAGAGGACCCGCAGATCAGCCCCTTCACGCTCCTCCCTTACCTGCGCTCGGTCGTGGCGCGCGGTCGCCTTGCGCGCGCACCTGGGCGCCTCTTCGGGTGGCCTCGATGCCATCCATTCAAGCGCCGCCAAAGTGTCCTGCGAAAGCTTGCAGCCCGGCTCGAAGCCGGCATCGCCTTCAAGGGCGGCCGCTTCGGCGAAAGACAACTTGCGAGCATCAGACACAGACCGTTTGGGAGCCGGCTCGTCCGGGCTCGCGTGCTCGCGAAAGCGCTTCATGGCGAAAGCAAGCTGAACGCACGCGCCGCGGAGGGCGAGGGGGGCGCCAAGGCGAGGGGCGCGCCGTGGAGGGCGAGGGGGGCGCCGTGGAGGGCGCAGGAGGGAGGGCGGGGCCCGCGCAGTCCTGGTGCGCCTCGGACCCTGTACCGCGTCGGACGCTCTAATTAGCAGCAAGCCCAAAA
>CAUYUJ010018343.1:202440-207473 GCA_963575745.1 Prorocentrum cordatum | reverse complement strand
GCGGACTTCTCGGATCTGCGCTGCACCTCCTTTCCCTGGCGCGCGGGGCGCGCCAACGCCCTTCGAAGAACTGCCAGCCGCCCATCCTCGGGAGCGGCCAAGAGGGGGGTGTCTAAGAGGGGGGGGTGCACATCATGACCGGCGGCATATGCGCGGCCCAGCGGGGGGGCCAGGGACGTAATGAAATGAGAAGAGGCGCATTGAAATCTGGGGAAATATCATGGCCCACGCCATGATATCCACCCGGTCGGGCGGGACATTAAAGTATGATGCATCATTGATTTGGCACGTGCGAACCCTAACGGGAAGGTCGGGTCGGGCGAGAGGACCCTAACGGGCGCGCGGGTCGGGCGGCGGGCGGGGCCCGAACGAGCGGGCGGCGAGTCGGGCGGGCGGGCACCCGCGCGCTCTCTGAAGCACCACCGCACCACGCCACACATGCAGCACCACCACGCCTCCTCATCCCCCTCGTCCCCCTCCTCCTCTTCCTCCGCTTCATCCTCCCCCTCACACGCGAGAACCCACACGGGCGGGTCGGGTCGGGTCGGGCGGGCCCTATCGGGCGGGTCGGGTCGGGTCGGGCGGGCAGACCCTAACGGGCGGGTCGGGTCGGGCAGGCGGGACATCAAAGTGTGCTGCGTGATCGAGATCACACGCGGGAGCCCTAACGGGCGGATCGGGCCGGGCCGGGCCGGGTCGGGCAGGCGGGCCCTATCGGGCGGGTCGGGTCGGGTCGGTCGGGCGGTTCACGCGCGAGTACCCTGACGGGCGGGTCGGGCCGGGCCGGGCGGGCGAACCCTGACAAGCGGGTCGGTTCGGGTCGGGTGGGCGGACCCTAGCGGGTCGGGTCGGGTCGGGCGGACGGACCCTAACGGGCGGGTCGGGTCGGGCGGGTGGGACAGTATCGAGTTGACACGCGAGAACCCCAACGGGCGGGTCGGGTCGGGTCGGGTCGGGCGGGCGGGACATTACAGTGTGGTGCATGATCGAGCTCACACGCGAAGGCCCTATCGGGCGGGTCGGGTCGGGTCGGGTCGGGCGGACCTTAACGGGCGGGTCGGGATGGGTCGTGCGGGCGTCCCTAACGGGGCGGGTGGGGTCGGGTCGGGCTGGGGGAGATCCCCCAACGGGCGGCCGGTCCGGTCAGTGGGGCGGGCGGACCCTAAGGGGCGGGTCGGGTCAGGCGGGCGGGACATTGAAGTGCACTGCGTGACACGCGAGTACCCTAACGGGCGGGTCGTGTCGGGTCGGGCGGGTCGGGTCGGTCGGTCGGGACATTAAATATGGTGCATGATCGAATTCACGCGCGAGTGCCCCAACGGGCGGGCCGGGTCGGGTCGGGCGGGCGGACCCTAACGGGCGGGTCGGGTCGGGTCGGGCGGGCGGACCCTAGCGGGCGGGTCGGGTCGGTCGGGCGGGACATTACAGTGTGGTGACTGTTCACACGCGAGAACCCTGAGGGGCGTGTCGGGTCGGGCGGGCGGGACATTAAAATGCGGTGCGTGACACGCGAGTACCCTAACGGGCGGGTCGTGTCGGGTCGGGCGGGTCGGGTCGGGCAGGACATTCAAGTGTGGCACATGATCGAAATGACACGCGAAACCCTAACGGGCGGGTCGCGTCGGGTCGGGCGAACCCTACCGGGCGGGTCGGGTCGGGCCGGGCAAGCGGACACTGACGGGCTGGTCGGCCCGGGTCGGTCGGTCGGGCCCCAGCGGGCGGGTCGGGTCGGGCGGGCGGGACATTAAAATGTGGTGCATGATCGACATCACGCGCGAATGCCCTAACGGGCGGGTCGGGTCGGGTCGGGCGGGTGGACCTTAACGGGCGGGTCGGGTCGGGTCGGGCGGGTGGACCTTAACGAGCGGGTCGAATCGGGTCGGGCGGGCGGGCCTTAACGGGCGGGTCGGTCCGGGCGGGCGGGACATTATTACAATGTGGTGCATGATCAAGTTCACACGCGGGAACCCTAACGGGCGGGTCGGGTCGGGTCGGGCGGGTGGACCTTAACGGGCGGGTCGGGTCGGGTCGGGCGGGCGGGCCTTAACGGGCGGGTCGGGTCGGGCGGGTAAGACATTATCGTGTTGACACGCGAGAACCCTAACGGAGGCGGGCGGACCCTAACGGGCGGGTCGGGTCGGGTCGGATCGGGCGGGCGGACCCTGACGGGCGGGTCGGGTTCTTGCGGGCGGGACATTAAAATGTGGTGCATGGTCGAGTTGGCACGCGAAAGCCCTACCGGGCGGGTCGGGTCGGGTCGGGTCGGGCCGGGTCGGGCGGGCGGACCTTAAGTGGCGGTTCGGGTCGGGCGGGCGAAACATTAAAATGTGGTGCACGGTCGAGTTCACGCGCGAATGCCCTAACGGGCGGGTCGGGTCGGGCCAGGCGGGCGGACCCTAACAAGCAGGTCGGGTCGGGTCGGGCGGGCGGACCATAACGAGCGGGCCGGCTCGGGCGGGCAGGACATTACAGTATGGTGCACGATCGAGCTCACACGCGAAAGCCCTATCGGGCGGGTCGGGTCGGGTCGGGTCGGGCGGACCTTAACGGGCGGGTCGGGTCGGGTCGGGCGGGCGGACCCTAACGGGCGGGTCGGGCCAGGCGGGCGGGCGGACCCTAGCGGGCGGGTCGGGTCGGGTCGGGTCGAACGCCGGACCCTAACAAGCGTGTCGGGTCGGGCGGGCGGGACATTAACGCGAGTACCCTAACGGGCGGGTCGGGTCGGGTCGGGTCATGCGGGAAGATCCCAACGAGCGGGTCGGGTCGGGTCGGGCGGGTGGACCCTAACCGGTGGGTCGGGTCGGGCGGGCGAAACATTAAAATGTGGTGCACGGTCGTGTTCACGCGCGAGTGCCCTAACGGGCGGGTCGGGTCGGGTCGGGCGGGCGGACCCTGACGGGCGGGTCGGGTCGTGCGGGCGGGACATTAAAGTGTGGTACATGATCGAGTTGACACGCGAAAACCCTAACGGGCGGGTTGGGTCGGGTCGGGTCGGGCGGACCCTAACGGGCGGGTCGGGCCGGGTCGGGCGGGCGGACCCTAACGAGCGGTCGGGTCGGGCAGGCAGGGTAGGCCTAAGGGGTAGACCCAGAGGTAGGCCTAGGGTAGGCCTGGGGGGAAGGCCTAGGGGTAGGCCTAGGGGGTAGGCATATGGGTAGGCCTAGGGGGTAGGCCTAGGGGTAGGCGTAGGGTAGGCAAAGAAGGAAGGCCTAGGGGTAGGCCTAAGGTAAACCTAGGGGGTAGGCCTAGGGGTAGGCCTAGGGTAAACCTAGGGGGTAGGCCTAGGGGCAGGCCTAGGGTAGGCCTACCCTCCGGGTTCTATAAGGATTTGAGAACACCCTCAGTTGTAGAAGACCCAGAATGCTAATTTGAGGAGACCTGTTTGGTTTGGGAAGACCTGGGGGCTGGTTTGGTAAGACCCGGTTGGTTTGGGAAGACCAGGGGGTTGGTTTGGGAAGACCTGGTTGGTTTGGGAAGACCTGGTACGTTGGTTTGGGAAGACCCGGTTGGTTTGGAAAGACCCGGGGGCGTTGGTTTGGGAAGACCCTTTTGGGTTGGGAAGACCCCGGTGTGGTTTGGGAAGACCCGGCGGTTTGATTCCGCAACATTTGGTTTGGGAAAACCCGTTCGGTTTGGGAAAACCCTGGTCCCGGGGGGGAGGGGACAGGAGAGAGGGGGGGGGTGGACAGGAGAGGGGGGGGAGGGGGAGACAGGAGAGGGGAGGGGGGGGCGGGACAGGAGAGAGGGGGGGGGGACATATTCTGGCTCAAGCCGGCTCGCGCGCGCACCCCGAACGGGGGGACGGAGAGAAGTGCTCGCCCCTTTTTTGATCGATCGCCCCCAAGATGGCCCCAAGAGACCTCCCAGACCCCCCAAAGAGTCCCAAAAGGACCCCAAGACCCCCCAAAATTGCCCCAGGAGTGCCCCAAGAGACACCACAGGGACCCCAAAATGGCACAGGGACCCCCACAACATCCCCAAGAAGGCCCCGGGATTAGCCCCAAGATGCTTCCAAGAGGCTCCCGGAGCGAAAGACCCAGAAGGGCCTTGATGCTTGACTCCTGTCGTCGTCGTCGTCGTCGTCGTCGTCGTCGTCGTCGTCGTCGTCGTCGTCGTCGTCGTCGTCGTCATCGTCGTCGTCGTCGCGGTCGTCGTCGTCATCGTCGTCGTCGCGGTCGTGGTCGTGGTCGTCGTCGTCGCGGTCGATGTCGTCGTCGTCGGGTGCGTCGTCGTTGTTATGATCATCGCTGTGGTCGTCGTCGCCGCTATCTCCCTCTTGCCTCCCGCCGCCTTCTCCCCCTCTTCCTCCGCCTCGCCTTCCTCCCACTCCCCCCACAAGGAGGAGGTACAAGGAGGCAGGAGGAAGGAGGAGCACTGGAGAGATGCGAGGGCAAGCGGAACCACGCCTGAAAAACACGACTGTCGGCATGCTTCGCAAGAACTGCTGTTTGAGGATGGGCTGGTAGGGATACGCGAAGCTTGAAAAATTGTGAATTCTGGATTCTGCATGGCAAAATCCAATCCTGATTCCGGAATGCAGAAGCCGGAATCCGGAAAATACGAACCCGGAATCCGGAACTGCAAGTCAAATCCGGCATCCGAACCAAGAATCCAAAAATTCTGGATTCTGGAATCCGAGATGAAACCCGGAATCAGGAATCAGGAAGTCTTGATTCTGGATTCCGAGGTCCGAACTGGAATCCGGAATCCATGGATTCTGGGTTCTGGACTCAAACGTCCAATCCGGAATCCGGAATCCAAAATCCGGAATTCTGGATTCTGGTCTCCGAAATCCAATCCGGAATCCGGAATCCGGAATCCGGAATTCTGGAATCTGGATTCCGAAATCCACTGCGGAATCCAGAATCCAGAATCCGGAATTCTAGGTTCTGGATATCTGGATTCAAATGTCCAATCCGGAATCCGGAATGTGGAATCCAGAATCCGGAATTCTGTATTCTGGATACCGCGGTCCAATCCGGAATCCGGAATCCGGAATTCTGGATTCTGGATTCTGGATTCGGATTCTGGAT
>CAUYUJ010018343.1:187440-197440 GCA_963575745.1 Prorocentrum cordatum | reverse complement strand
CCCACTCTCCCAACTTTCCCCACGGTCCCCACCACTGTCCCACTGTCCCCACTGTTCCCACCACTGTCCCACTGTCCCCGCCGCTGTCCAACCGTGCTGTCCCACCGTCCCCACTGTCCCCATCACTGTCCCACTGTCCCCACTGCCCCCACCACTTTCCCCACTGCACTACTGTCCCAAACTGTCCTCACCACCGCCTTCACCACTGTCCCCACCACTACCGTCCCCACTACTGTCCCACTGTCCCCACCACTGTCCCGCTGTCCCCTCACCACTGTCCTCACCACCACCGTCCCCGCCACTGTCCGCACCACAGTCCCACTGTCCCCGCACCACTGTCCACACCACCGCGGTTCCCACCAATGTCCCAGCATCCCCACCATTGTCCAACTGTCCCAAGGAGCGGGAATCGTTTACCGGCGGCGAAGGGGGGGGTCGAACTGGTAGTGCCCCCCCCCCCCCCCCCCGGTTTTCAAGGGGGGGGCGGGGGGTTCGAACTGGTAGTGACCCGCCCTGGTTTTCGAGGGGGGGGGTGTTCGAACCAGTAGTGACCCCCCCCTTTCCCTGATGGACGAAGGGGGGAGGGGTTCGAACCAGCAGTGACCCCCCCCCCGGTTTTCGAATGGGGGGGGGGGGAACGGGCTAGGGACCCCCAGTGACCACCCCTGTTTTTCCGCCAGCAGCGGTAGAACACGCTCTTTCGAATATGTAGACATGTATATGTGTCATCCCATGATCCACCGTGACTCTTCATTATTGCGCAGGGCCCCCTGCCGCGCAAGAACAAACTGGGGTCGGCGGCAGAGGCGGCAGCCTTTCAATAATAGCCTCGAGGCCCCCAGCCCCCGCCCCCACCTCCCCCCCAAGGAGGGTAACAAAAACGCCCCCCACATTCCCGGAGCCCCCCCCCCCCCGCCCGAAGAACTCGGCTGCGCGCAGGAGTGGCCCTGGGTAAGAGTGTCTCTGGTGTGTGTGTGTGTGTGTGTGTGTGTGTGTGTGTGTGTGTGTGTGTGCGTGTGCGTGTGCGTGCGTGTGGGTGTGCGTGTGTGGGTGTGTGTGTGTGCGTGTGCATGCGTGTGTGGCTTTCTGGGGGGCCGCGGAGGGACCAAACCCAAGCGCGCAAGACGCTGCTATCGCATCGCGTTCGGCGATCGGGGGGCCCCATCGGACCCGCACCGAAGGTCACTCCGGCGAAGGGTCACTCTTTCGTGTAGTCGAAGAACATCCTCCAAGAAGAAACGGCGCACTTCCGCACTGCCGCCTGCCGTCTGTCGGCTGGCAAGAAATGCAGGCGAGCCGACCGACCGCGCACGCCCTTGTCAGTTCCGCGGGCAGCCGAGCTGGGCGCCGCGATACCTCGGAAAGTGGAATAGGTCGAAGTCGCGCTGGTAATGTCGATCAACCGCGTCCAGTGCGTCGCTGCGCAGGGCACAGACGAATGCATCTTTGCGGCCGTTTCTGAGGCGATCTCTCGCAAACGCGCGAGACGAGAGAGTGAAGTGTCCGTTCAAGAAGGCGGACAGCTCCATCGTGATATTGTTTGCCCACAAGAGATAAAAAATGATCTGCTTCCCCTGGCCATCGAATACGTACTCGCTCTGTGGTATCCAATGGCAATCCTGCTGATTTCTTCCCGAAACATTGAGGCGCTGTCTTGCCAAGCGTGCGAACTTAGAAATGCCCGCAGTGAAATTGACAGTCGAGTCGATGATGAACCTGTTCATGTCTTCGAAAGTATTCTGGTACCATGCATCGGCCCACATCGAACGGCGCCACGCCCACTGACTGACTGCCCTTTTCATACGGATGCTTGAAAACTGCGAACAAGGTCGGATTTTCAATCGTCACTTTAGAATCCCTTTGCAGTCGGAACACTTCACCTTCGGAAGATTCCGCCTTCACCTTTGCAGTAGGAACGTGCTGGGATGAGCAACCAAACTGTCGTCCGACCTTTCTCATGCTTTCGAATCCTGCGAGATTGAGCCTGGTGAGATTCCTCCTTTTCAGTTCCATTTCCACATATGTGCCAGCATTCTTCGGGATGTGCACGAAATATGGCAGAGATACGCTCATCCCTGTCAAAATAGGCCACGTTGTGGCAGAGAGCGCTGTGTGGACAGCGCTGGAAGAAGCCGCTTCCTCTGGGTAGTGACCACCGTGGTGAACTTTCAGCGTCTCTGAATTCGTCGACACCTCCGCGCTATGACACAACACTCAATATACAGCGACGCCAACCATTTGGATCAACATGCAGGCCAGCGATACTTTTCGAATGACGCATGTCCCCTCGGGTTCAACAAACATGTTCTCTTTCTCCTCGAGTGCACGCCCAGATAACGACGAAGGCAGAAGAACCAGGATGCGATGTGCTTGGAGAGCGACAGCAGGCGTGCGCCAACAACGGCTCGAGCCAGATCGGACCAAGACGAAGCGGGGATCTCTGAGATCCGGTGGTTCTGGAGGATGTATCAGGCGCGGCGGCCGTTCCCGAGAGCTCCCGAGCGCTCCGAGAGCGTCCCAAAACACTCTGCAACGCCGTATCCCCGTCCTGGGTCCACCCGCATCCTGGCCTCATCATGCATGGTCTGAGGATTTGTTGGCGCCTGGGCAAGCTCCCGGAGAAACCTCGGGGGAGAGGGCCTTTTGCCCGGGGCCACGGCCCTGCGGGTGTGGGGTCAGCGAGAGACCACGACCACATCGAGGACACCTCCAGCTATGTTTTGTACGGATACGAACCTTTCCAGTAAAACCCCCGCAGGTTTCCAGAGGGAGCGACTCTGCAGAGCCGACCAGGAGTGGTCACCAGCAAATTCCTACCGTCTGCAATTCGACGACGCCCACGTCGTTCGAGTCTCCTGGGATGCTTCCGTGCGGCGGCCGGAAGGGGCTGGCGCGGGCACGTCGCAAGGGTCAGATCGCATACCCCTGGGGGAGGGTCTGGTATACCAAAACCACTCCGCAAAAGAGTATTTTGTATACGAACCGAAAAACCTGGAGGGCCTGCGACACCCTCTCCCGCGGCACTTGTCGACGACCGCCGGGGGGCCCGTGGCAGCCCGTGGCGCCATGGCCAGCGCGATCATACCGTGGCAGGCAGTCAGGAGGGGGTATCTTTGGGGGCGCGACGCATCTCGGACCCGCCCGAGCCCGAAGGATATTAGGTGTAGCATATCAACAAAATTGGTGGAACCCTGAGGGATGCCAGAAGACCGAAGCCACCTTGTTGCTGGTTGGGGTCGATGCCAGCATCCAGGACGGCCACATCGACAACAGCCAGATCCTAAGGGACCACGCCGAGGTCGAGGGGCTCTTCCACGAGTGGTCCCAGATAACTCAGTTCGGCTCTGGTTGTGGCTCTTTGCTGTGCCCAGGGGGCGAGCTTTAGGTCCGGCATGTCCTCCTACAGGCGGATGTTGGAAGACAAATGAAATATAGTCAGAGCACGTACAATTTGTCAAAACCAACCATTGTCCCAAGACATCTTTTCCCAACCCTCCCTTGGTCGGGTTCTCGTTTTGAATAGAGCACCGTGGTCTCCATCTCTCACTCACTCCTCCCCCTCCTGCTTCCTCTTCCTCCTCCTCCTCCTGCTCCTCCTCGTATCCTTCCTCCTCCTCCTCCCAGCCTGCGATCTCCGCACCTTTCGCAACTTTCGTGGGCTCCTGGGAGGCCCAGCGGAGTTACGTCTTACGCAGATCACCACGAGACCTCGCCGCCCCCTAGGGGTCTGCGATCCGCGACACTGTCGCCACTTTTGTGGGCCCCTGGAAGGCCTAGCGGAGGTACGTCCTACGCAGATTACCACGAGACCTCGCCGTCCCCTGGGGGCCTGCGATCTGCGAAACTGTCGCCACTTTCGTGGGTTCCTGGGAGGCCCAGCGGAGGTACGTTGAACACAGATCACCACGAGACCTTGCCGTCGCCTGGGGGTCTGCGATCTGCGAAACTGTCGCCACTTTCGTTGGCTCCTGGGAGGCCTAGCGGAGGTACGCTCGCTTTACGCATATCACCTCGAGACCTCGCCGTCCCCTGGGGGGCTGCGATCTGCGAAACTGGCGCCACTTTCGCTGGCTCCGGGGAGGCCCAGCGGAAGTACGTACGTTTTACGCAGATCACCACGAAACCTCGCCGTCCACTATGGAGCTGCGATCTGCGACACTGTCGCCGCTTTCGTGGGCACGTCGAAGGCCCAGCGGAGGTTCGTCTTACGCGGATCACGACGAGGGACTGCGATCTGCGAAACCGTCGCCACTTTCGTGGGCTCCTGGGAAGACCATCGGGGGTACGTCTAACCCAAATCACCGCGAGACCTCGCCGTCCCCTGGGGGTCTGCGATCCGCGAAACTGTCGCCACTTTCGTGGGCCCCTGGGAGGCCTAGCGGAGGTACGTCCTACGCAGATTACCACGAGACCTCGCCGTCCCCCAGGGGCCGGCGATCTGCGAAACAGTCGCCACTTTCGTGGGTTCCTGGGTGGTCCAGCGGAGGTACGTCTTACGCAGATTACCACGAGACCTCGCCGTCCCCTGGGGGACTGCGATCTGCGAAATTGTCACCACCTTCGTGGGCTCCTGGCAAGCCCAGCGGGCGTACGTTTAACCCAAATCACCGCGAGACCTCGCCGTCCCCTGGCGGTCTGCGATCTGCGAAACTGCTGCCACTGTGGTGGGCTCCTGGGAGGCCCAGCGGAGGTTCGTCTTACGCGGATCACCACGAGACCTCGCCGTCCCCTGGGGGGGAATGCGATCTGCGAAACTGTCGGGACCCACCCAGCGGAGTGACGTCCTTCGCGGATCACCACGAGAACTCGCCGTCCCCCAAGGGGGGGCTGCGATCTGCGAAACTGTCGTCTCTTTCGTGGGCTTCTGGGAGGGCCAGCGGACTAACGTCTTACGCAAATCACCACGAGACCTCGCCGCCCCCTGGGGGTTGCGATGGGCTTCTGGGAGGGCCAGCGGACTGATGTCTTACGCGCATCAGACCCATAGCTCGCCGTCCCCTGGGGGGGTGCGATCTGCGAAACTGTCGCCTTTTTTCGTGGGCTCCTTGGAGGGCCAGCGGAATGGCGCCTTACGCACATCACAACTATAGCTCGCCTTCCCCTGGGGGCCTGCGATCCGTGAAACTGTCGCCACCAGTCCTCTGAGGCATGGGCGGCCACGCATAGAAACCCGGCGGCAGTGGGGCACAGGGCTGAATACATGAGGCACAAGTAGGTGTGATCCCAGCCCTGCTCATAATCGCCACGTGGATGAACTCGGGACGGATAACCTTACCACGGGCACCCTTGCGTCCGTAGGTTTAGGGCAGCCTTGCAAAGCGCTGTCCTGCAATGCGAACACAGCGCAAGGCGCTGCTAGTCCCACGAATCATGTCTCGAATCGTTGCTCCTCCACATGTTTCCACGCCCCCTCGTGGTCGCTATCCTGCCAACGACCTGACCCTTCAGAGGGACGCCAAAATGTGAAACATCTGACTCTGGCCCGACGTTATTTGGCGAAGCGTTCGCGGGCATTGTGGATCATTCAATGATTGCGTTTGCATTCATTTGTTAACCATGCGCTGACATGATGGCTCAGGGCGCTTCCTTCCTGCGGGGCGTGCCTGAGCTGAGCGACTGGCTGGGCTCCTGTGCCTCCAAGGCCCTGGGAGTCCGAACGGAGGACGATCAACGAGAGGAGGACGATCAACGATAATGTTCTCTCGAATTCTTCCACAAAGAACGAAAGGAGGGCAGAACGTGTTCAAGAATTGAGTGAAGGGCCGGACTCCCGCGCATCCCCCATACCTCCGCCGCTGTGCTTGCGCCTCAATTCGTGACCCACCTGATGTCTCAACCCCTTACGGGGGACGTATGTTTAATCACGGGTCCTACACACCCAAAGATCAGATGCTCCAGCAAAGATTGGAACGGACGTTTTTCGGCCGCTTTCGGCCTCTGGGGGCCCTCGCTGGGCCTCGGGAGCGTCAAAAAACGACTCAGAACGAAAAACCCGCCCTAGGGAAATGGTCCAGACCTCCAGGGCCCACGCATCGAACACATTTCAGCAGCTGGACGTCCAAGCAAGCCTTTGCAGGCCGCAGTGCGCAGCAGCCGCTATTTGGAAGACCGCCAGCATTAAAACGATCACGATGTCGGCGGCCTGGGACACCCCTGCCGCTCCCTGTACCCGAGGAGGTCCGCTGGGCTCATGTGCAACCACTAGGGCTCCCAACTTCGCGCTTCGCGCTCCGCGAAGCGCGAATAACTTCGCGCTCTCGCGCCGCCCCCCCAAAGGGAGAAAAGGAGGACGAGGAGGAGGGGGAGGAGAAACGAGGACCGCGAAGCGCGAATAACTTCGCGCCCTCGGGGGAGCCCTTGAACCACCTCCGCCCCTCTGGCCACGCGCAGCGAGGGCACGCGGCATTGGGGCCCACAAGCTCGAGGTGGGGTGGGGGGGATGTCAACACAGGGGTTTCCAGCGTCGAGGCTCTTGATCAACAGATCGCTGCCACTTTACGGTGGCCCTCCGTGGGCTAACCTTCTCCCTCTCCCACCCCTTCCCGTGGAGAGCTCGAACACGGCCAGGGACGACCGGCAGCCGGCTCTGCCACCGTCCAAGGCGCCGTGACTCCGATCTTCACGACGTGGGCCCCGGAACTCTCGACCTCCTCCTCCTCCTCCTCCTCCTCCTCCTCCTCCTACTCCTCCTCCCTCCTCCTCCCCTTCCTCCTCCTCCTCCTCCTCCTCCTCCTCCTCCTCCTCCTCCTCCTCCTCCTCTCCTCTCCTCCTCCTCCTCCTCCTCCCTCCTCCTCCTCCTCCTCCTCCTCCTCTCCTCCTCCTCCTCCTCCTCCTCCTCCTCCTCCTCCTCCTTCCTCTCTCCTCCTCCTTCCTCCTCCTCATTCCTCCTCCTCATTCCTCCTCCTCATTCCTCCTCCTCCTTCTCCTCCTCTTCCTCCTCATTCCTCCTCCTCCTCCTCATTCCTCCTCCTCCTCCTCCTCCTCCTCTTCCTCCTCATTCCTCCTCCTCCTCCTCCTCCTCCTCCTCCTCCTCCTCCTCCTCCTCCTCCTCCTCCTCCTCCTCCGCCTCCTCCTCTTCCTTCCTCCTCTCCTTCCTCATTCCTCATTCCTCATTCCTCATTCCTCCTCCTCCTCCTCCTCCTCCTCCTCCTCCTTCGCCACCCCGGCGGCTTGCGGATCGCTTCTCTGTGGCCCGCTCGCCCGAGGCAGGCCCACGAGGCCTACGCGGCGATACCCCTGCCCTCTCGCGCTCGCCCTCGCGGCGCCCCTGCCTGAAAGTCTCGGTCTGATGGGCCTGTTTTCCATCACCACCACCATAAGTTGGAGGGGAAGGGGGTCTTCTTCCTCCTCCTCCTCCTCCTCCTCCTCCTCCTCCTCCTCCTTTTCCTCCTCCTCCCTTTCCTCCTCCTCCTCCTCCTCCTACTCCTCCTCCTCCTCCTCCTCCTCGTCCTCCTCCTTCCCCCCGTCAACTTACGGTTGTGGTGGTAGAGAACAGGCCCATCAGGGTCTGCCCATCCGATTTCCCATGAATCACAAAAAGCTGCTAGTTGTAAACGTTTGTGAGCCCGTGCCTTCCCCCTCCCCCTCCGTGATGGTTCGCATCCCTTACCATTCTGTCGATTCGGTTCCAGAGCCTGAACGTGGCCCACAGAAGGCCGATCGGCGCATCAGCGCCGCCGTCGTGAAGCTATCGTCGAGCTCTGGCTGATAAAATGGGCCTCGACCTTGCGGGGGGCGAGGAAAACAGCAAAATGGTAAGGGAAGAGTCTGCTTACCCCCCCCCTTCCCCCCCGCGCAACTGTGGGAACAGAAGGCGGACAGCTCAGGGGAGTGGAGCGCGACGACGCGACGAGCCTCTGCAGTGCCAGGTGCATGAACCTGCGATGGCCCCGGACGCGGACCTCGAGCCCGTGTCTCTGCTATTCGCGGCAACGCCCGCGACCGCCTCCTCCTCCCAACCCTGTCACGTCACGATTCGAGTGCCCCGCGGGAACTGGCCATTCCTAAGCATGCAGAGACGGCGCTGGCGCGAATCGCGACGCGAACGGCCCCCGCCCCCCCCTCGCCCCTGGTCACGCCCGATATCGCCAAGGAATGACAGACTGCCTCTTTCCATTCTCACCATAAGAATCAACAGAACAGTAGCTTCCGACGAGTCTGCTTTTATGGCTCTGCAGCGGCGAGGTGTGTAGGTCACTTGAATACCCTTTTGGAGGTGGTGTCCGGGTCAAGCGTGAAATAGCAAGCAGAAACGGGTAGGAGCATGAAGTAGGAAGGCGTCGAGCGTAGATTGGGCTCCCACCCGCCCCCCGAAGAGAGGGGAAGAGGGAAAGCCGATCGGCCCTTGAACGAAGGAAGGCGCCTGACGTAGCTAAACTGGACGGTGGGAATAGACACATACGGACTTTCGACGAACGACGGGTCGCCGAAAATCGAGCCCCAGACACTTCCTTTCGGTCGGGCATGTCCTCCTAGGTCCTACGGGCAGAGTTTGGAAGACAGAACAAAAACAAACCAAGATGCAACAACAAGAGACCAATAGTCGGAACATCGGCCCCAGACTATTTTGCTGCTATTCTCGAAGATTCCTCTGTGGAGGGACATGCCCGACTCAAACCCAGCCGTGGCCACGACCGCGCCCCAAGAGCGAGGACTCAAGCGTGGTGGCGGATTCCTTGCAAGGGGCCCAAGGACACACGAAAAAATACACACAAATCCTAGGATTCCCAATGATTTTACATAATTTCTGGATTTTCGTCTGCCCCCCCACTTCCCATATTTTCCAATATTTCCCGGGAAGTCGACGATTAATTCTGACTGTGCCTTTTGTCCCTCCTGCTTTCTTTGTCTCCGTTAATTATCTGCGTCCTGTTTTATGTTTCCGGTAATTATCTGCGGCGGAGGGGCGATCTCTCGCCGCGGTGAAAGCGGCAGTCGGTCTACTAGAGGCCTCCTTGATGGTGTCGGTGCAGATGGGGTCGGAGGACCGCGCCGCATCGCCGATACATCGGCAATGGATCGCGCTACGGGCGGCGCCCGAGGCGCCGCTGGGGGGGGGGGCCCAGCGCAGAACCAAGAAATCCACGCGAAGCGCTTAAAATTTATGGTAATGGCATGTTCTTTCTTCTGCGAGTATTGGCGATGCACTGGCGATGCATCGTCAACGTTTGCGATGCATCGGCGACGTCGACGTGGAGTAGATCGGGCTCCACATCGAGCCGCATCGGCGATGCATCGGGGATGTGGCGCGATCCTCCGACCCGATCTACTTGGACCCCATCTAGGAGGCCTAGATCCACGGAAGCGCGAGTCACGGACGGGAAGGGCGCGGCGAGGGAAGATAAGCGGCCGCAGCGAGAGAAAAGGGCGGGGAAGGACGAGGGCACGCTGCGAACATGAAGCTGGTGAAACCGAAAAACACAAGCAAAGAGAAATCGCCCCTCCCTTCGGAAAAATGTACCTACTGAAATATAAACTTCCGGGGTCCCGAACGGATTTCCTCGATCGGCGCTGAAATCCCGCGCCAGAGGTGCCGCCAGGGGGGGTCCAGCGCTGACCTTGCAACTCCGCGCGGAGCTCCGAAAATTGATGCTTGTCCAAGTCTTGCGAAGGCCTTACTGCCGATCCAGCCTTGCGGGCAGCAAGAGACATTGACAGCGGGATGCTGAGCTGGAGGACAACCGTAGAGGACAACCGTAGAGGACATGGCATAAACCTAAACTTTCGACGGTCCGAAAGGATTTCTAGGATATGCGCTGGACCCCCCTCCCTGGCGCGCGGAACGCGCCAGGGGCGGGGCCGGCGGCGCCGCTAAGGGGCCCCAGCGCAGATCCAAGAAATCCGCACAGACCGCCAAAAGTTTATGTTTATATTGTTTTTTCTTGTTCGAAACCGGGTGGAGGAGCAGGAGGAGGAGAAGAAGGATGAGGAGGAGGACGAGGACGAGGATGTGGAACAGGGGACGAGGACGAAGGGGAGATCCTCCTCCTCCTCCTCCTCC
>CAUYUJ010018343.1:156711-187340 GCA_963575745.1 Prorocentrum cordatum | reverse complement strand
TTCGAAGTTCGACGTTTGCGGGTTCGAGGTTAGATGTTCTCGGGAGTTGTCGTCGGTGTTTGCAGCAGTTCTTCAGCCTGCGGGGTACGATCCAGCGGCTGCGCCTCGCCAAAGGGCGTCCTGGGGTGCCTGGGATCGCTCCGAACGGCCGCTGGAAGCCCGAACTCTGACCCGAAAACCTGACGACGAGGATCACTGCAAGCGAGAGGGGGCAAGAATTCTCGGATGGCGGCGGGGCTTCTCGGAAGCCCTCTGGCGTTCCGAGAAGCCCCCCTGCTGCTTTAGAACATGCTTGGGACACTTCGCAGAAAAAAAGATGGGCCTAAACAGTGTTTTCTGTGCTCGTGTTGTCCTTCTCCCTCGTTTTGTCTTCATTCCGCCTGTGCTGCAAAACGAAAACGCAACGAAAACGGCCTACGACACCGCCGAAACACCGTTTACTGAGCATTTTCTCAGGGTGGAGGGCTCAGGGCGACATTTATACGGGCTCCTGCACCTCGCAAATCAATCCGTCCTGTGATTCACCTGTTGCAGATCCAAGCCTCGACAATCAATCGAAACGGCATTTCAGATTTCACCCTTTGGTCTCCACCCAACTGGCCATCGCTCGGACGTCCATTCACTGTGTTTTTGTTTCGGTTTCGTGCGTGGTTTCCGTTCGCAAGATGATCCAGGATGCTCCTGGGGACACCAAAAAAAGGCACCGATACCGCTACTCCCTGGGAGTTTCCCGGGGTTCGTTCTGACTAGAATTTCGAGGCAAATCCAGCGGTGGCGACGAGGGCCGCCCAGGAGCCCCGAAAAGGGGAAAACGAGCGAAGGGTAGAGGTATGGGTGCCTTTTCCTCCTCTGGGCTCCTGCGTGATCCCCGCCGAGGAAGAGTGCACGCGTCCGAGCGATACCGAGCCAAACGACATGCTCGGGTCCAAGCCGACCCCTGCTCGGACGGCCGGGAGGCCTGCCGTGCCCTCCCGGAGGCCCGTCCCCGCTGCCCTCCCCCCCCCGGGGGCGCGCCGCCGAGGTGCGGCGCCCCGTGCGGAGCAGACGACCCCGAGCAGCGCGAGGGAGTGGCACCTTTCTGCTCGCGAGCGACGCGGGCAGCCGCGCGCCGGCGGACAAGTCGCGAAAGTGCAGGCCAAGCGCAGGCAGCACGCGGAAAAGGGGGCCACAACGGTGGCGAAAACTACGCGGCGGAAGCGAAAGACCAAGAGACACACGAGGAGAGCAAGAAGGATCGAGGGAGTGGCACGGCTGGGGCCCTCTTTTTTCTTGACATCCACGCGAGGCCCAGCGGCAGAGGCAGAGAGAGGAAGAGGAAGAGGGGTCGAGGGATGAGGGCCACTGAGAGCGCGTCCGAGTCGAACACTTTTTGTTACAATCCAGAGGGGGCTCAGCGGCAGCGTCTGAGTCGAACACGCCTCAGGAAGAAATGAAAACCCTGAGGAGGCCGCGCAGCGGCTGAGTATTATGAGCTGAGAGGGAAAGGCCAGGGAAAACCGACGCCACGAAGCCACTCCCAGGAAAAGCAGAACGAGTTCACTACGTCTTCCCCTCGGGTCGCTCTGTACGCCCAGGCCGGCGGCCGCGCGCAGCGGGATGCGCCCCCGGGGGAGCCTCGGGCCCCGCACGCGGCCGTGCACCGAAGGAGTCGGGTGCGCCGAGGCGCTCGTCCAGGCGCGCCTGCCAGGCCGCGCCTAGTTCCGGGAGCCGCCAAGAGGGGGCGTGTCCAAGAGGGGGGGGCGTGCAAATCATGACCAGCGGCGTGTGCGCGGCCCAGCGGGAGGGGCCAGGGACGCAATGAGATGAGAAGAGGCGCCATGAAATCTGGGGAAATATCATGGCCCCCGCCATGATATCCCCCCCCCTAGTCATCACCCCCCTCTTTTCCGCCCACGATAGTCGGGGTCCACGATGAGGGGTAAGATTAGAAACTCCAGGGTTCGTTAGGAGCTGGTTTCCTTTCAAAACGGCCGAAAACCTTCCGAAACCATCAAAAAACTCTCCGGGAAGGGTTCGGGAGGGTTTTCGGAGGGTTTCGGGAGGGTTTTGGAAGGGTTTTCGTCGCTTTGGGAGGAAGCCAGTCCCTAGCGAACCCTGGGCTTTCTCAGGGTAGGACGAAGCCAGGACTAGGATAAAATCGGGTGAAGATAAATCGGGAATCTCTGCGATCTGGCGGCTCTGGAGGATGCATCGGGCGCCACGGCCTTCTCAGACCGTTCCCGAACGCTCTGAGGGCGATCTGGAACGCCCTGGAACGGACTTACCCTCGCCCCGGTCCCGTCCGACACGATGAGGGGCCACGATGAGGGGCCACGATGAGGGGCCACAAAGAGGGGTCCACGATGGGCGACCGAACCCAGGGGCAGGGCAGTCCTCACCGTCCGCTAGACTGGAGAGGTAGAGCACTTGAAGAAGAGCCCTACACACCACAACGGAGGAACAAAAAGTCTATGCCACGACCAAGGCTGCGCGCGGATGCGACAATGCCGTCTGAAGCATCGTCAATTCGTGGATCATCACTGCGATTCGGCGACGGCCAGCACGAACCATGGCAGAGATCGGCGTCGACAATTTTCCGCGACTCTTCGATCATGATCATCGTGCTTTCCCTCAAGCATAAACTCTCTACAAGTGACAGTATGTGACGGCGTGTACGCAATATGATGGCAAAAATCAGACTGAACACACACACACACCGACCCACCGACCAGCCATAACTGGGGGAGCTGTCCTTACCCCACTGGGGGAACCCATCGTATCGACGATCTCTCCAGAGGGGTGTCGAAATCGATGGGTCCCCCAGGGGGGTAAGGACCACAGCTCCCCCATTTGGGGCTCCCCTGACACACATGTACTCACCCCGCCCTCAGCCCGGCACGAAGCTGTGCCGATCTGCTGCGCGACCGGGCCGGAAGAGTGCGCGGTGAGAATGCTGGGCGCTTGGACGCTCAAAAACCGAAGTTGTGAGCCCATGGCCCATGGCTGAGGGCTAGGATGGGCCGAGAGGCACAGGTGCCAGGGTGCCTTTGGAGAATGCCTTCTCCTCATGATGCGGGTCGTCGATCTCTGAACTTCCCAAGGGCACCAACGGGCACCAACCCTGCGGATGGAGATTGCTTCTACATCGCTTCGAATAAAGGCGATTCCCCTGGGGGGGGACAGATCCTGTGCGCCCACCCGGCACGAAGAAGATGGAGAGAAAACGGATCTTCCCCCTCGTCCTCGTTCTCCTCGTCCGAGGCCTCCTCCTCCCCATCGTCCTCCCCCCCTCCTCACTCTAGATGTATACACGCCCCGGCTAGCAGACGGGCCCAGATGTTGAGGGGGGGGACGTTTGCGGTTCGGCCGTTGGGATAGCCATGGTCCACTCTCGGACAGAATGCAACACAGCGTCGTGGTCACGCTGGCCAGGAGAATTTGAAAACTGACGCGCGCCATACGCACCAAATCTGTCCAGCTGCGGGCCAAACAATTGTGATAACCTTCGCTCGAGAGCCGTCGAGAGACCAGACGTTTGGGATGGCAGAGGCTTCTGAGAAAAACAACGTGGCCTCCAGACGCAGCTTCGACTTGCAACGACGCGATTCGCCGATTCCCCGCGAGAGGAGAACTTGCTCCGCCACGCCCTCCACCATCCACGTCCTGGGGTTAGGTCGGGCCTGTCGCTCTGCAGGCGGATTTTAGACGAACAACAAAAAATAGTCAAAAAGTACTCCATCATTTTGCTTCGAGCGATCTCCACCGAAACCTTGGCGTTTGGTCCCAACGGTGCGCGCGCCTACTGGAAGGATGTGCGCAGTGCCCCGCGGCGTCGGCCAGCGCGGCGGCCAGGCCAGGTCGCAAGGTGATGCTACACTGTCGTGTTTTGTTATGTTCTGCGATGCAGTGAAATGATATGGGATGTTCTGCCAAGGTGTCGTATGTCTTCCTCGGTCATGCTATGGTATGTTGTGCTATGTCGCCTTCGGTTCTCCCAAGGTAAGGTATGATGTGTTATAGGATGTTATGCCATGCTCGTTGTTGTCATGATATTGCTACGTTATGCTCTGCCATGATATGACATGCTCGTGTTGTGTTCTTTTACACTATGGTGTGACATGTTGTGTTCTGGCGTGTTCGCCGCTGTGCTCTGCTGTCGTCTTATGATACGTTTGGTGACGCTGTGTCATGCTATGGTTTGTTATGTCAATGTGTCTTATGTTATGCCGGGTTATGCTATTGTGTGTTGTGTTCTGTCGCTTTCTGTTCTGCTCTGGATGTTATGTGATATGCTGATATCTTCTAGTTTGTCGTGATATTGATATGTTATGCTATGCCATGTTCTGTCATGCTCTTGCTCTGTTCTGTCGTGTTATGTTGTGTCATATTGTGTTCTGTCGTGTTTGTCAAGGGCGCGGGGCGGGATACCCGGGATTCTCTGGACAACTTGGGGTCTGGCGGCCGCGGTATGCAAGGTATGTTACGTCGTGTTTGTCGAGGGCGCGAGGAGGGATAACGGGGACACTCGGGACAACTTGGGGTCGGGCGGCCGCGGTATGCAGGGCGGGAATGGCCGGGAGGCCTGTTCTTAAAATCTGACGACCCCAACCTGTCCTGTCCGGTGGGGAAAAAACACTCCCAAATAGTCAAACATAGTAAAACAACATGTCCAAACAGTTTCACATAGTAAAACAACTCCCAAATAGCAAGAAATGCTCAAAACATACCCCCGCACTATTTGCGGACTATTTTTGGACACCCCTCCTGTGGAGGGACAGGCCCGACGTGGCCCTGGGGTCCAGGTCCAGGGCCCCGGGGCACGCCGAGGCCCAGCCTCTCGTTCCCCGCCGCTCCGCACGGGCGGCCCCAGTGCCCCGGGGAGAGCCCTGGGGACCCGCGGGCGGCCTGAAATAGGGACACAAAAAGTGACACAAACGTAAAAATGACGAACCAACAACACACACACACACCCATACCCATAGGGGGATCGGAGAGGGCTATGGGTGCGTGTTGTCGGATGGGGGTCCCCGCTCGGACGGGAGCGTTCCCGAAAGTCCGACAACCCGCACCCATACCCATAGCCAGTCCACCTCCCAACGACCTCCCTATGGGTATGGGTGTGTGTTGTTCGTTCGTCAAAGAACTCGGAGGTCCGCGCGGATTTCTCCGATCGGCGATGGACCCTCCTCCCTGGCGCGCGGAGCGCGCCAGGGGCGGCGCCGCAGGCGCCGCTGGGGGGCCCCAGCGCCGATCCGAGAAATTCGCGCGGACCTCAGAGTTTTTACGTTTATGTCACTTCGTGTTCCCCAAACGTGGGACTCGGATACGGGGGACTCGGGTTGGCCCGACGGGACCATCATGAACGTGACGAGGCCCAACCTGAAGCTTGACGCGATCTCCCGCGGCAGGCATCCCACGAAAACTGGGCCGTCAGAATCCAGGACGCGCTCGTCAGCAAACGTCAGCAAACCCGACTTCTGGCTTACTCGAGTCTTACGCTTCCCCGACCATTCCTTCGAGACCCCGTCGACTCTATGCTGAGCAGGGGCCGACCCTCCTGGCACTCCGATAGGCCAACAACGAAGTTTTTTAGAACAAAGAAAGATACTCTTTTTTCCCCAACGCACTCCACTGAGCCGTGCAACCGTGCCAAACAGCATTGCCTGACACACTCCGCTGTGCCGAACAGCTGTGCCAAACAATTTTGCCTGACAAATTCCGCTCCCAACACATGCCGGCGAGCGCGCCTCACAAACGGCGTTCAAACTGTCAAAATAATGTTGGGGTACAAGGGGCCGAAGTCGCACACAGTTTGGACTCCAAGGCCGCGGTGAAATCTATGGTCAGCACTCAAGGTGTATACGCACACCGCGAGAGGAGACACCACTTGATTAGGACCGCCCGCGAAGCAAGAGAGGATGAGGACAAGGAGAAAAGGAGGAGGAGAGCGAGCGGAAGGGACAACGAAGCGCAGGACGGCGGGGCAGGAGGGGCGGAAAAGAGAAACTGGCACACATAAATGCTGAAAGGTCTGAAGCACTGAGCATTCCCGAAACCTATGAAAACTGAGCATTCCCCAAATCAGTGAAAAGTTTACCAGGAAATCCATGTTCCTTGTGTTTCGAATGACTCTTGGAGGTTTCGTTGCGTCGTCTTCGGGCGTCTGGTGGGTGTCTGGGGCCTCCGTATGCTCTCGCGGGACCGTCCGGCTTCCCTCCTGCTTCCCTCCTGACCGATTTGGAACCGTTGCCTAGACCCAGCAGGGGCTCCAGTAGCCCCAGAAAGCACAGGGGACCCTCTGCAAGGGCGTCCAGGGTGCCTCCAGGGCCAAGGATCCGGAGGGGTCCTCTTTAGGGGGGGGGGGGCTCAGGGTCCCGGATGATAAAAAGAGAGAAGAGGGAACTCCAAAATCTCATCATCGAGGATGGAGGATTGTCTTGTGACACGGCTCGGGCATGTGACTCGGGGCTCCCAGGAGTGTCCTTGGAGCCCTGGCCAGAGCGCGTCCCCGAGGAGGGGCGCGAGGAGCGCCCCTCCTCAGCCGCCTTCTTGAGGGGCAGAGGCTCGGAGACCGGGGGCGAGGAGCCCGGGCGTCCGAGCCCCGTCGGATGCCCGTGCTTTTCCCGCCCCCAATCCCACGTGAACGGTTCCATCCAACGACCGACCACAACGATCGGGTCGGGCGAAAGGGGGGGATAGCAAAGGGGGGGTTTGAGTCATTTGAGAATCAGCTCACGTAGCTGCTTTTCCCGGCGCCTCCCGCCGCCGGAGGCGGCTATGTATCGAAGAATGGGCCCCTCGGTGAGGCCGAAACCAGCTGCATGCAGCAAATTTCGTAACCCCCCCTTTCCCAATCCCCCCCTTTCGCCCGACCCGAAACGATGCTCAGAACGAGATGGCGCTGAAACCGGAAGCACACAAACACGGAGCGAAAACCGACGTCCAAGACGAGCGTTGAGAACGCGCCCCGCGCCCCGCGCCAGACGCCACGAACAACGGCACGGGGCGTGTTGTGTGTGCCAACCCAGAGAGTTATTTTCTTCATGCAGCTCTTTTTTTGTGTTGTTTTGTGTTTTCTGTGTCTTTTTGTGCTTCGCTGCGTGCGCTGAAGACGTCCCAACAAGCCCCCAAGACCGCCCCGAGTCGGCCCAAGAAGCTCCCAGGGGGCGCCCGACGGCCCAAGATGGCGCCAAGACGGCCCAAGAGGCTCCCAAGAGGCCCCAGGAGGCACCAAAGAGGTTCCAAGAGCCCCCCCCCCCCCCAAGACGCCCCAGGAGGCACCCAAAAAGGCCTCCATGAAGCTTCGAAATTGCCTCCAACAGGCCCACGAGAAGCCCCCCCCCCCCCCCCAAGAAATCCCAGCGAACATCCAATAGGACTCATTCCCACAACCCAGGCACGGTGGCGGGATATGCCGAAAGCAAGTAGATCAATCCGTCAGACAACGATCGATTGGAGACGTGATCTACCCGTGGAGGCGCAAGAAAAGACATGGTGATACACACCTTCGAAACGCTGCCCGGAAACACCACATAATAATCCCACCAGCCCTCTGGGCGTAGGTGGTTTAACGAGTTCTGTCTTCTCTCTTTCCACAACCCCTCCTACCCCTGCTCGGGGGAGGGGTTTACCCCTACCCCCTCCCCTGGGCCTGGGAAGGGGGGGGGGGGCGAGGCGCTGGAGCCCCCAAGTTCGCCCAAGATGGCTCCAAGAGGGCCTCTGAGACGCCAAGATGGCCTCCAAGATGGCTCGAGATAGCTCAAGATAGCTCAAGATAGCGGTCGGCATACCTCCAAGAAGCCCCAAGACGTCCCCAAGACCATTTCAAGTGCCCGCCGAGCCCTCCAGGGACTCCCCCAAGAGGCCAATAATGGCTCCAAAACTTAAGGGGGAACGATGTTTTTGGCGTTCTCGCCTTTTCGCTTCCGATGGGCCTCGGAGGCCTCAAGATGGCCCCAATATTGCCCAAAGGAGCCCCAAGAGGGGCCCAAGAGGACCCCAAGAGGGCTCCAAGAGCGCCCAGGAACGCCCCAAGAGCGCCCAAGACGGCCTTTTTGAGCCTCGGGGGGGGGCTGAATCGAGGACCCCCCCTTTTTTGAGCCATGGGGCCCAAGATGGCCCCAAAAACCCTTTTCAGAACCCCAAGGAGCCCCAAGAGGGCCCCAAAATGGCCCCAAAAGAACCCCAATAGGGCCCCAAGAGGGCCCCAAGAGGACCCCAAGAGGACCCCAAGAGGACCCCAAGGGAGCCCCAAGATGGCTCCAAGAGACCTCCGAGAACCTCTCACAACAACACCTCAACTCGCCTGGGCATCGTTGTTGGATGGGCTGGTGGGGATACGCGAAGCGTCAAGAATTGCAATCCCATTGTGATCGTCTCGCGTTGGCAACGTAGTTTATCATACCGAGTGAATCGTACAACAACGTAAGACACGATCATGGTAACACCTTACCCGTGTCCTTTTCCTCCTCGTCAACGCCCTCCTCCTCATCCTCCTACTCTTTTTTCTTTTCATCCTCCTCCTCCCCTCCTCCTCCTCCTTCTCCTCCTCTTCCTCCTCCTCGTCGGGAAAGCGATGCGGCCACCACTCGTCCTCCTCCCCCTCCCTCCTCGTCTGTTCTGCCGTTGCGTTTTTTTTTCTCGGTCCCTGGAGGCCGCCATGTTGTCGGGCCCTGGGACCTCCGAGGCAGGACACGATTCCTCCCGCCCCCAAAAAATGTCGAATCGTACAACAACGTAGGGCACGATCATGGTAACACCTTGCCCGTGTCCTCCTCCTCGTCATCGTAGTCCTCCTCCTCCTCCTCCTCCCCCTTTTTCCTGCTCCTCCTCCTCCTCATCATCCCCCTCCTCCTCCTCCGCCTCCTCCCTCCTCCCCCTGCGAGCGATTGCTGGCCGCGGAGGCTCCTCGGGCCCGCGGCACCGCGCCCCCGTCTCAGGGGGACGAGACGGGGGACCCCGGGCCGCAGGCGAGGGGCACGGAGGCCGGGCAGCCGGCCGGAGTCGCCTCCGGGGTTGCCTCCGGGCCCGCGGCACCGCGCCCCCGTCTCAGGGGGACGAGACGAGGGTCCCCGGGCCGCAGACGGAGGGCTCGGGCCCGCGGCACCGCGCCCCGCCTCCCCTGAGAGCTCCTCCTCCTCATCATTGCAGCGCCGTTTGGGGGGTTCCGGGGGCGCACAAACACACAAAAACAAAGTTTCCCGAAGCACAAAAAAGCACAAAAAAGCACAAAAATGTACAAAAATATACAAAAAACTAATTTTCCAATTGAAAACCAAATTTTCGGTTGAAAACTGTTGGTTTTCCGACCGGAAATTTGGTTTTCGGACCGAAAACCTGGTTTCAATTGGAAAAATTGTTTTTTGTGCATTTTTGTGTTATTTTGTGATTTGTTGTGCTTCTCTGTGCTTCGGACTTTTTTTTTGTGTGTGTTTGTGCGCCCCCGGAACCCCCCAAACGGCGCTGCAATGATGAGGAGGAGGAGCTCTCAGGGGAGGCGGGGCGCGGTGCCGCGGGCCCGAGCCCTCCGTCTGCGGCCCGGGGACCCTCGTCTCGTCCCCCTGAGACGGGGGCGCGGTGCCGCGGGCCCGGAGGCAACCCCGGAGGCGACTCCGGCCGGCTGCCCGGCCTCCGTGCCCCTCGCCTGCGGCCCGGGGTCCCCCGTCTCGTCCCCCTGAGACGGGGGCGCGGTGCCGCGGGCCCGAGGAGCCTCCGCGGCCAGCAATCGCTCGCAGGGGGAGGAGGGAGGAGGCGGAGGAGGAGGAGGGGGATGATGAGGAGGAGGAGGAGCAGGAAAAAGGGGGAGGAGGAGGAGGAGGAGGAGGAGGAGGACTACGATGACGAGGAGGAGGACACGGGCAAGGTGTTACCATGATCGTGCCCTACGTTGTTGTACGATTCGACATTTTTTTGGGGCGGGAGGAATCGTGTCCTGCCTCGGAGGTCCCAGGGCCCGACAAAATGGCGGCCTCCAGGGACCGAGAAAAAAAAAACGCAACGGCAGAACAGACGAGGAGGGAGGGGGAGGAGGACGAGTGGTGGCCGCATCGCTTTCCCGACGAGGAGGAGGAAGAGGAGGAGAAGGAGGAGGAGGGGAGGAGGAGGATGAAAAGAAAAAAGAGTAGGAGGATGAGGAGGAGGGCGTTGACGAGGAGGAGGACACGGGTAAGGTGTTACCATGATCTGCCTTACGTTGTTGTAGAATTCACTTGATATGATAAACTACGTTGCCAACGCGATACGATCACAATGGGATTGTTATTATTATGTAGTGTTTTCGGGCAGCGTTTCGAATGTGTGAATCACCATGTCTTTTCTTGCGCCTCCACGGGTAGATCACGTCTCCAATCGATACTTGTCTGATGGATTTATCCAAGACGCCTACGGCGAATCACCGCCGCCCCCTGCTCTTGTGGAAGCCCTTATGTGGCCAGAGGTATGCCAAGGTATCGGCCATGTGTTCCCCGAATCGGTTGGGAAAGCCTTCGGGGAACGAGTGCGGTAGGAAGCGGAAGAGGAGGAGAAGGAGGAAAGAGGAGAAGGGGGAGGATGCCTTTTCGGGGTCCCTCGAGGCATTCTCGTCTTGGGTGCATCTTGGGCCGTCTTGGTGACATCTTGGGGCCATCTTGGGATCGCTTGGGGCCATCTTGGCCGTCTTGGAGACATCTTGTAAGCCATCTTGGTCCATCTTGGCCGTCTTGGCGGCCATCTAGGACCGTCTTGGAGCCCTCTTGGGGCAGCCTTGGGGGCCTCTTGGGTCGTCCTGGAGCCATCTTGGAGGTCCTTGGGCGCTCTTGGGGCCATGTTGAGGGCCTCGTGTGCCGTCTTGGGCCGTCGGAAGGCCGAAATGGAGCAAACGCCAACATCCTTCAAAAACTTAAGGGAAATCAGAGAATTTGGCCTCTTCGGGCTTTCCTGGAGGTCCTCTTGGAGGACTGTTGGGCCGTCTTGGAGGCCTCTTGGGGGCATCTTGGGACGTCTTGGGCAATCTTGACGCCATCTTGGGCCGTCTTGGGCGCATTTTGGGCCGTCTTGGAGACATTTTGGAGCCATCTTGGGCTCTCTCGGGGCCATCTTAGCCGTCTTGGAGGCCATCTTGGGCGTCTTGGAGGCCTCTTGGGCCGTCTTGGGGCCCTCTTCGGGCCGTCTTGGCGGCCTCTTGGGCCGTCATGGGGTCATCTTGGAGGCCTCGTGGGCGATCTTGGGGCGACCTTGGGAGCCTCTTGGGCCGTCTTGAGCCATCTGAAGGCCGAATAGGCGAAAATGCCAAAATCTCTTAAAAATCGTAAGAAATAAATGATTTTGGCCTCTTCGGGCCCTCCTGGAGGACGTCTTGAAGGCCTCTTGGGCTATCTTGGAGACCTCTTAGGGGCCTCTTGGGCCGCCTTGGGCCATCTTGAGGCTATCTTAGGCCGTCTTGGGTACATCTTGGGCCGTCTTGGAGGCATCTTAAAGCCATCTTAGCCGTCTTGGAGGCCATCCTGGCCGTCTTGGAGGCATGTTGGAGACCATCTTGGAGCCGTCTTGGGCAGGAAATTAGGGAATTGAGGTCCTTGGCAATCCTCCCGGGACCCCGGCGGGACGCGCCGGAGTCCCAGGGGGAGTTCTTTTGGAAAAGAACCAAAACCAAACCCTAAGAAGTCTAGCACGCCAGGCACCCCTGTGATAAATCAACAGGAGGCGGCGGATCGAAGACGCCTACGGCGAATCACCGCCGCCCCCTGCCTTTTTGGAAACGCCGATGTGGCCGAAAGTTGGACTAGAGCTTGGCCAAGCTATCGGACCATGAGTTCCCCGAGTCGGTTTGGAAAGCTTTCGGGGAACACATGGGAGAGAATGATTATGAACAGGAAGAGGAAGAGGAAGAAATAGAGTAGGAGGATGAGGGTTGTTAGGAGTCTCTTGGGGCACCCTTGGGGTCTGTTGGGGGCTTCTTGGGGGCCTCTTCGAGGCCTCTTGGAGGCATCTTGGGGGCCTCCTTGGGCCTCTTGGGGGCCTTTGGGGGCTTCCTGGGGGTCTCTTTGGCCGTCTTAGGGCGTTCCTGGTCCGTCTGACGCCGTCTGGAGCCGTCTTGGGGGCCTCTCTGGGCCGTCTTGGGGCCCTCTTGGGGCGCTTCAGGGCCGTCTTGGAGGCCATGTTGGGCGTCTTGGAGGCCTCTTGGGCCGTCTTGGGGCGCTCTTGGGGCCGTCTTGGGGGGCCCTTGGGCCGTCATAGGGCCTTCTTGGAGGCCTCTTGGGCGATCTTGGGGGCCTCTTGGGCCGTCGGAAGGCCGAAAAGAAGAAAACGCAAAAAACCTTCAAAAACCTAAGGAAAACCAATGATTTTGGCCTCTTCGGGCTCTCCTGGAGAACGTCTTGGAGGCCTCTTGGGCCATCTTGGAGGCATCTTGGGGCCATCTTGGCCGTCTTGGAGGGCATCTTGGGCCGTCTTGGGGCATCTTGGAGCCATCTTACCCGTCTTGGAGGCCATCTTGGCCGTCTTGGAGGCCATCTTGGGCCATCTTGGCCGTCTTGGAGGCCATCTTGGGCCAAGTTGGGGCAACAAAGGCATTGACAGACGCATTTTGGGAAATTTACGGGTGGCCGGCGGGACGGGCCGAAGCCCACTGGGGAGTTCTTTTAGAAAAAGAACCAAAACCAAAACTGAATCATCCAGCACGCCGTGCACCCCTGTGGCAAGACCACAGGGGGCGGCGGATCGAAGACGCCTACGGCGAATCACCGCCGCCCCCTGCCTTTTTGGAAGCGCCTATGTGGCCGAACGTTGAGGCCAGACCTGCCAAGCTATCGGACCACGTGTTCCCCGAATCGGTTTGGAAAGCCTTCGGGGAACACGTGGGCATCTTGAAGGTCATCTTGGCCGTCTTGGAGGCCTCTTGGGCAAGCTTTGGGCGATCTTTGGGGCTTTTTGGGCCGTCTCGGGCCAGCTTCGAGCCAACTTCGGCCATCTTGGTGGGTTCCTGGCACGTCTGAAGCCGTCGGAAGCCGTTTGGGGGGCCTCTATGGGCCGACTTGGGGCCCGCTTGGAATGCTCCAGGGCCGTCTTGGAGGCCATCTTGGGCGTCTGGGAGGCCATCTTGGGCGTGTTGGAGGCCTCTTGGGCCCTCTTGGGGCCCTCTAGGGGCCATCTTGGAGGCCACTTGGGCCATCATGGGGCTCTCTTGGGGGCCTCTTGGGCGATCTTGGGGGCTTCTTGGGCCGTCTCGAGCCGTCGGAGAGCCGAAAAGGCGCAAATGCCAGAATCCTTCAAAAACCAATGAAAAATCAATGATTTTGGCCTCTTCGGACTCTCCTGGAGGACCTCTTGGAGGCCTCTTGGGCCGTCTGGGAGGCCTCTGGGGGGCCTCTTGGGCCGTCTTGGGCCGTCTTGGACTCTCTTGGGCCGTTTTGGAGGCCGTCTTGGACCATCTCGGGCGGACTTGGAGGCCATCTTGGGCCATCTTCGCGATTTGTTGAGGATGTCCCGAGCGAAACGGCCGTTTGTTGGAAGATTTTTTTCCGGATTGAGGTCCTTTCGGCTTCCTCCCGGGACCCCGGCGGGACGTGCCGGAGCCCACTGGGGGAGTTCTTTTGGAAAAAGAACCAAAACCAAAACCTGAAACATCCAGCACGCCGTGCACCCCTGTGGCAAGACCACAGGGGGCGGCGGATCTACTTGCCTTCGGCATATCCCGCCACCGTGCCTGGGTTGTGGGAATGAGTCCTATTTGATGTTCGCTGGGTTTTCTTGGGGGGGCTTCTCGAGGGCCTGTTGGAAGCAGTTTCGAAGCTTCATGGGGGCCTTTTTCGGGGCCTCCTGGGGCGTCTAGGGGGCCTCTTGGAACCTCTTTGGTGCCTTCTGGGGCCTCTTGGGAGCCTCTTGGGCCGTCTTGGCGCCATCTTGGGCCGTCTTGGGCGCCCCCTGGGAGCCTCTTGGGCCGACTCGGGGCGGTCTTCGGGGTTTGTTGGAACGTCTTCAGCGCACACAGCGAAGCACAAAAGACACAAAAAAACACAAAACCTGACATAATATTTGCGTTGATGATGGAAATCACTCTCTGGGTTAGCACACACAAGGCGTGCAAGTTGCGAACGAATCGCGACACGAAGCAGCAGCGAACAACGGCACGAGAAGCGACACACAAAGGCCCAGACCGAGCGAAACAGCGTTGTGGTCAGTCCGTGGTTCAATCCCATTGGTGTGCTTTGTTGCATCCGCGGCCGCAGAGCTCCCAAGCGCTCCCCAGGGGGGGGGGCCAACGGTGCATCCAGGATCCGACTCTGCCAGCCCGGCGGCCCGACAAAGGGGTCCTAGAGGCCGAAAGTCGACAGACACCCAGCAGTACTCCTACTGTCTCATGTTTCGCTTCGTTTGTGATGTGGGGCAATGCCACCGCCAATTGTATGGTTGGTATCGGCCATCCCCGCCGCAACCTTCACGAGCGACGCGCAAGAGATGCTGTGTGCAGGCGGGGGGGGGGGAGGGCTGGAGAAATCCGGGCAACCAACACATTTTGAGGCAAGAGCCCACATACCGAGAGACACGTGCACAGCCCGCCGGAAAAACAGGCTCGCACCGGGACCACGGCGCCACCGCCGCCGCAGTCGGTCTTCGCCGGCGAGCGACCCTTATGCCAACCCCTGGCCGAAGCTCGCTCGCGCACGAGGGCACTCTGTGGTTCACCATAAGGCGCCGTCGCAAGGGCAAAGAGCACCAGTTTCAGCACGTCGCGCCTAGGGCATTAAGAGGCGGCACCGTCGCCAAGTATGAGCTTGCGGCAATAAGGACCCTGCGACAGATCGTACGGCCACTGGAATCGGCGATGCATCGCCGATAGACAGGCGACAAGTCCGCGAACGTGAAAGCGCAGGTTCCTGGGCAGGTTGGGGCTATCGGGAACCTATCGGCGATCGATGGGCGATTGGGGGTCGATGCGTCCCCCCTATGCTTGGCTTGGGCGTGTCATCCTACAGGGGAATTTTTGGACAAAAATTGAAGAATCGTCGAAACATATGTTTAAACAGTCAAGAACAATCAAAAATCGTCTCCAAACTATTTTCGACTATTTACGAACATTCCTCCTGTAGAGGGACGTGCCCGACTTAACCCTATGCCCATCCCCCCCTATCGTCGTTGCCCCCGACTCAGGCAGGGACTTCTGCGTGGCGTGTCGCGGCGGCGACCCTGGCGACATGCCATGTCCTGCGAGCGGACCGCGCGCCACCCCGCTCCGCGGGGCGGGAGGCTGGTCGAGGCTCGGGACGTGACGCTGGCGCCTGGGATGTTTGGAAGTGGTCATCGGCGGCGGGCCCGGGGAGGGGAAGTGGGAAGGGGCGGGCTTTCTCAGAAGGCTACACAACGAGGCGACGAGGATCCTCTGTTTCTCAAACCAGCCGAGCAAAGGAGACTGAGGAACACGCTGGCCCTCAATGGGGACGATCCCGAACACACAGCGCGAGCGAGGCCGACCGAAAGGCAACGAAAGCAAGCCCTTGAAACAGCCCACGACTCCATCCCCAGCCTATCTTTTAAATCTATGTTTGAATACTCCTCCTGTAGAAGGACATGCCCGACTTCAGGCTGTCCCGAACGCGCAGCGAGCGCGAAGCCAACCCGCAGTTCAGCGAGCGCAAGAACCTGCAACGGCCCCCGATTCGGGGAACTCGCGGAGCAAGAACACAAACGGACGACACAACGACTTGGACGCCCGCAGTAGTTACGGACAAAAATCGGCACGCTGCCTAAGAGATGGTACAGTAGGGGACCGTCCACAAGAAACCTTCCACAAAAAACCCAACCCTGAGACCTCTGGACGTCTATCGATTTCTCGTGTGGGAACGCCACGCTTTCCATGGGAAAGCAATCGAAATAGAAGAAATCCATGACACCCTGGAGGCAAGCAGGGTGCTAACCGACGGCGGACCCGCTGTTGGGCAGGCGGCCCTCCGTCCCAAATGGACAAGGCCCGCGGCGGCAACTGCAGCGAGCCCCGTTCAGAACGAACAGGAACTGCTCTTGGACATAATAATAGGGGATTGGCAGAACCCTTTCTGAAAACATGGTTTACTGAAAACGCCCTCGGACCCAAACCTGGCGGGCGCAAGCCTGGAAAATGTCGGGCGCGGCGCCCTCCCGAGAACCAAAGACGGACCATTCACCAATCAACGTGTCAGGGTGGGGGTTCTGTCCACCCCCGAAGTCTCTCATAATAGTTACCCGCTCTCTCCGTACCCATTTCGTTCGATCCGAAACGAGCATCCTCGACGGTGGTTCTCCTGGCGCCTCCTGGCGCATGAAGGCGCCCACGCACCGAGGAAGGGGCCCCAAAGCGGGGCGGGAATCGGCTGCATGCAGCAAAGGTCGTACCCCCCCCCCCTCTCCCGATCTTAGGACGAGGATCAGATCGGGTGAGGATACATCGGAGAGAGCGCGTTTCACGGGAGCTTGCCGTGGGAACATTTGGCGGCGCGTTTCGAACCGGGGGGTGGGCCCCCCCCCCAACACTCGGCGCCGTCGATCAGATGCAGGGGGCCCCCTCCCCCTACCCCCCCCCTCCCGAACCCCTCCCCCCCCAGGACAGAAGATACATCATATCGGGTGAGCATACATCGGGCGAGGATGCATCGAGAACATCTGAGATCTGGCGTCGCGGCCTTCTTAGAGCGTTCCGGAGCGCTCTGAGAGAGTTCCGGAACTCACTGTTCTCGGGAAGAGGTGAGACTCGGGTTCAGGAGCCTCAGGTTAGTCTGACGGGGCAGTCATGAAAATGAGGACACCCGGTCTGAAGCCTGAACTTGTCGTGAACTCCCGCTGCAAGCATCCCACGAAGACTGGATCGTCAGAGTTCAAGACGCGCTCGTTCAAATGCGCTGGCAAACCAAAGTTCTGGCGCACTCAAGTCGTAGAGCCTGTTATTCTAGACTCCAGCAAGTTTACTTGCATGGACAAGGGGGGCCTGAACCTGAAGCAAGCCGCAAACGACCCGTCGTGTAAATCACGCAAGTTAGCATTCATTCGCTGGCATGCACGCTAGCATTCGTTTGAAGAGGGGCGAGGGGGGGGGCGGGGGCGAACGCCATGCGAATAAACTTGCCCAGAACTTGCAAAAATCAGGCTCTTACGTCGGAGATCTTCTGTCTGACCCGAGTCAATCCAAACCCTGGTCAACCAGGCCTTGCAGAATCCTGCAAGATCCTGCAAAATCCTGCGCCCAAGCCCAGGTCAATGCGAAAGATCCTGCAGGATCCTGAACCCACACCCGGGTCAGTGCGACCCTGGCCCTGCAGGATCCTGTAGGATCGGGCGCTTTTGCTGTTCCCCCTTTGCATTGACCCCCGTCTCAAGGCTCCCGATTACGTTTCCCCGCCTCCATTCCTTCTCCTTCTACATAGCTTTTCCTCGCCGAACCCCAAAGCCACTTTCTAGGGCGGGCCGGGCGTTTCACCTGAGACTTCCTCACCACTTGTGACTCTGAAACTTGGAAACTGACAGCAGTTTCACTGATGGAAGGCGGGTGGTTTTCAAAATGTGGCTCTCGCCTTAGCGCCGCGCGCATTCGTTTTCAAAAACTGCAAGAGCTTCACGGATTGAGGGCGGGTCGTTTTCTGGATGTGGCTTTCGCCTTAGCGCCGCGCACATTTGTTTTCAGACATTGCAAGAATTTTGCGGACTGAAGGCGGGTGGTCTTCAACATGTGGCTCTCGCGTTAGTTCCGCACGCTTCGCTTTCAAAACTTTCAAAAGCTTCACAGATTGAGGGCGGGTGGTTTCCAACATTTGGCTATCGCCTTAGCGCCACGCACATTTATTTTTTAATTTCGCCAGACTTTCACGGATTGATGGCAGATAGTTTTCAAGATGTGGCTCTCGCTTCAGCGCCGCGCACATTCGTTTTGAAAACCTTTTTGAGAGCGGGTCGTTTTCAAAATGTGGCTCTCGCCTTAGAGCTGCGCGCACTGTTTCACAACAATTTCAAGAGCTTCACGGATTGAGGGCGGGTCGTTTTCAAAATGTGGCTCTCGCCTTAGCGCCGCGCGCACTCGGTTTCAACATTTGCAATCTTACCCTCACGGGTTCCCATGATCAGCGCGCCAGTAATGGCGTTTTAGCAAAATTCTGGATTATGCGGGTGCAACAATTGTGTTGCTTCGCGGTGTTGAAATCTGGAGAATGGCGTTATGACGCGATTCCGGATGGTCAAAACTCAGTTGTCAGGTCGATACGTGGCGTTGAATCCCGAAAGCGAAGTTCTGGCATGATTGAGGATCTTCAAACGGTTGTCTTCCATCGAGGCAGTTCCCCCGATGGAAATGAACAGGTGTAGGGGCCTCTGAAGAGGGAGCTTGGAGGTATGGTTAATTCCGACATCGTTGATGACTCTTGGGTTTATAATGGTATTATCCCTCCTCCTCCTCCTCTTCTTCCTCCTTCGTCCGGCCCGAAAGGACGACCCTCGCCGAGCCGACGGACAACTCGCCTGCGACGGTCCCTGGAAACGGCGGCGGGGGCGCGGACGGTTCCGGCCTGCGGCCGCGAGCAGCGCCGCGGTGGGCCGCCCTGGCCGAAGGGCCATTCCGCCGCCCCTCGCGGGCAAGGGGGGGGGAGAGGACGAGGAGGAGGAGGAGGAGGAGGAGGAGGAGGAGGAGGAGGAGGAGGACAAAGGAGAAGGAGGAGGAAAAGGAGGATGAGGGGGAGGAAGAGGAGGAGGAGGAGGAGGAGGAGGAGGAGGAGGAGGAGGAGGAGCAGGAGGAGGAGGCAGAAGGAGGAGGAGGCAAAAGGAGGAAGAGGCAGGAGAGGACACCCGCATCATGGGGCAACGTCATCACACCTAGACGTGTGTTTTGCGCGCGCCTGGCAACATCCCCTTGCGATTTGGTTGCGCAACGACCCTGGCTTCTCACTAGGGCTGGCAGGGGGCATACCCAGAAGCTTGAAAAGGTAGGTTCCGAAGTGGCCCCGTAAGAGAGGCTCGCTACCTTGTGACTACGAGTCGCTGCGGGCCAGCGCGGGGGGAGAAGCCGGTTGGCCCTTCCGCGTGCCCGTGGAATTGGGGGCGCGCTGAGCGAGCAGGGCCCCCAAGCTCGGGGGGAAGAGACGACGACGCGACCACTCAAAACGAGAAGAGGAGGATAATCGGGAGGCCCACGCTTTCCAAACTTCTGCTGGGGGGCCTCATCCGATTTTTGTTCTCTCTCTCTCTCTCTCTCTTTCTTCTCTCTCTCTCTCTCTCTTTCTCTCTCGCTCTCTCTCTCTCTCTCTCTCTTTCTCGGCTCACTTCCAGAGCGAGCTGGCCGATAGTTGTCCCATGCATTGTCGTATCTGTACCCTGGTACCCTGCAGTAGTATCCCACTGTTCCCCCTCGGGGTGTAGGCAGGGAAGAGCATGCTGATAATCACGGTATGGAGGTGGGGCGCTCGAGGATGCAAACTGGTGGCCTTCGTGATTATTCTACATTTTCCATTATCCACTCCCTGCAGTAGTTTACCTGTCGGCACTCCCAGACTTCACATCCCAAGACGTTGTCTGTGCGAGCGCTCTCTTGAGGGCCCTCACGCCGAGATGGCCTCGCTAGTGATGGTCCCACTGCGTCTGCCCGTCCTGCCTGCCTAGAATCGCTCTCCGAGGGATCCTCGCTAATGCACCTCTTGGCGTTGTCAGTGGGCTATCTCACTTGCGGCCGCTGGAGCTGGCCGCCTCCTCCGACTTGGCGTACTGATCGAACATTTCGGTACCATCCAGCAGGGCCTTCGTGCTGTCCCGTAGCTGCTGACGTGTTTTGAACCTGTTTCACCTCCTCTGGGTCGAGTGTCCTCTTTATCCGACGCTCAAGGCGAAGGAGGAGGCAGGAGGAGGAGGAGGGTGGAGGCAGGAGGAGAAGGGAGGAAGAGGTGGAGGAGGGGGAGGGGGGGAAGGAGGAGGAGGAGGAGGAGGAGGAGGAGGCAAGGGCGCGGAGGGCCCAGACCCCCGACGTCATAACATCATCCGAACGTTGACCCTGAGAAACCTCTGCCCATTCCCCTGGACCGGATTGCCATCCTGCCTCGTTGTTGGACGGTCCCGAGGCCCAGCAAGGGCCTCCAGAGGCCGAACATACGGAAAAGCCTCCCGCCGGGATTGTTGTTCCATGGCCCGAGGGGGTCTGGGCCTTCCCTCCCCCCCACTGCCCGCGGCTGGCGCCGGAGGCGGGGGCCGTCGAGGCCCGCTGCAGCTGGAAGGCCCACGAGGGGGTCGCGGGCACGCATTGGGCTAAGTCGGGCCTGTCCCTCTACAGGAGGAATAGCCAAAAATAATAACACAGTGGTCTGGGGACGATTTTGTTTTCATTGTTCTACCATTTTAGACTACGTGCGTGGGGGGAGGGGAGGGGAAAGAGGTTAGGAGGGAAGAAGGCCAACTGCCGCCGCCTCAGCTCGCCCTCCCGAGACGAAACCAACTGCATATAAACATAAACTTCCTGCGCTCCGCGCGGATCTCTTGGATCTGCGCTGGGCCCATGGGATGGCATACTTCCACAGCTTCTATAGCGAAACAAAAACCTGTGTAAACATAATGTCTCGGAGGTCTGCGCGGATTTCGTGGATCAGCGCTGGACCCCCTCCCTGGCGCGCGGAGCGCGCCAGGGGCGGCGCTGGAGGCGCCGCCCAGAGGGGCCCAGCGCGGATCCAAGACATCTGCGCGGAGCACCCAAAGTTTGTGTTTATGCAGTGTTTTGCTCTTCGACTCCTTTCCTGAGGAGCAACGATCGGGGGGGATAGGCAAAACGGGGGCTGCATCGACCTGGAATCGGCGATACATCGTCGATAGATCTGAGATAGGCCCCTGATAGTGAATCCGAACCTTCCTGGGCGGGGTGGGGCTGTAGGGCCCCTCTCGGCGATCAATGGGCGATTGGGGGTCGATTCGTCCCCCCTATAAGTAGGGGCCCGATCGCAAGAAACTTTCCACAAGAAACCCAACCCTGAGACCCCAGGGCGTCCAGTGATTTTTGGTGTGGGAACGTCACGCCTGTAGCAGAACCATCGAAACCCAAGAACACCAGGGCACCCTGGAGGCAAGCAGGATGTTTCTTGGCATGGGCCGCCACTGCATGCCTGTCCCCCCTATCGTTGCCCCCCATCCCCGGACGGCGTGGCTGCCCTGGCTGGGAGGCCGCACGGCGCGCACGGCCCCTCAGCGGCGGGGGACGCCGCGGGCGCCGCAGATGCACCCCTAAGGTTAGGTCGGGCGTGCCCTCCTACAGGCAGATGTTGGACGAATGGCAAAACATAGTCAAATATACCCTCCCAAACATCAAAAACAAACCAAAAAACTTCAAGATCGTCCCCAGACCACTGTGCTACTATTTTTGGCTATTCCTCCTGTGGAGGGACAGGCCCGACTTAGCCCAAGGCGTGCCCGCGACCCCCCGTGGGCCTTCCAGCTGCCGCGGGCCTCGACGGCCCCCGCCTCCGGCGCCAGCCGCGGGCAGTGGGGGGGAGGGAAGGCCCAGACCCCCTCGGGCCATGGAACAACAATCCCGGCGGGAGGTCTGGTCCCTCCGCGCCCTTGCCTCCTCCTCCTTTTCCTCCTCCTCCTTCTCCTCCTCCTCCTCCCGTTCCTCCCCCTCCTCCTCCTCTTACTCCCTCCTCCTGCTCTTCCACCCTCCTCCTCCTCTTCCTGCCTCCTTCGCCATGAGGCCTTGGAGCAAAGATCCTGGCGGGCGGTTTTTCCTTCTGTTCGGCCTCTGGAGGCCCTTTGATGGGCCTCGGGGCTGTCCAACAACGACGCAGGATGAAAATCCCGGCGGGAGGCTCTTCCGTATGTTCGGCCTCTGGAGGCCCTTGGCTGGGCCTCGAGACCGTCCAACAGCGACGCAGAATGACAGTCCGGCCCAGGGGAATGGGCAGAGGTTTCTCGGGGTCGACGCCCGGACGATGTTATGACGTCGGAGGTCTAGGGGGCTAGATCACCGTTTTCTGATTCGGCGTTCCGATATTGCACGGAGGGGGGGGCGGGGGGGGGTCTGGCTCTGGACTCTGGACCTCTGCTTCATGCGGCTGGTTGCATCAACGCGTCCTACGGGGGAAACTCCACCTGCTCGAAACAGGCGCCAACAACAGCCAAGATCTACTCCATGGCGGGGGTGGGGGTAAGAGGAGCGAGGGCCCGCGCCGATCGGCAAAACAATCCCACCAGCCCTCTGGGCGTAGGTGGTTTAGAGGGTTTCCTCTTCCACCCATCCTTCTTCCCTTCGGGGAGGGGTTTATCACTGTTCCCTATTAATCACTGTTCCCCATTAATGAACACCCCCTCCCCCAGGCGACTGGGGGCCAACCAGGGTCCATGACACCCCCCCCACCATTCCTTGTAAGAACCAATGCAAACCACACTCTGCCTCCAAATTCGGAACATGCGCAGCCAACCCGATGCGGCCCCCCCCACCATCCCTGCCCAAAAACAATAGATCGTACACTTGGCGGCGGCGGCGGCGGTTGCGGCGGCGGCGGCGGCTGCGGCTGCGGCGGCGGCGGCGGTGGCGGTGGCGGCGGCGGCGGCGGCGGTTTGGCAGCGGGGGACGGCGGCGGCGGCGGCGGCGGCGGCGGCGGCGGCGCGGCGGGGCGCGGCGGCGGCGGCGGCGGGCGGGCAGCGGCGGCGGCGCGGCGGCGGGCGGCGGGCGGGCGGGCGGCGGCGGCGGGCGGCGGCGGCGGCGGCGGATTGGCCCCCAGTAGCTGCCCATCCAAAGACGACTGCTGAATATGCTCAGGCTCGGGCCAGACTCGGGTGCTACGTATGTGTTGGGAGGGCGGGTGGGAATGAGCGAGACGGCTTGCGGGCGGGGAGGGGGTCTTGACCCCTCCCCCTACCCCCTCCCCTGGACCTGGACAAGGGATTCCGCGAGTCGTCGGAGCGTCCAAAACGGCCTCGGCGAGGAAGCCAAAATCATTGGTTGTACTGGGGTTTGGGCCTCATTTTGGCATCCTGGGGGGGATTGTAATTAGTAACCCCCCTCCTGTGATCGATCTCACCCAAGATGGCCCAAAGATGGCCCCCAAGGCTCCGAAGGGTGCCCCACGAGGGCCCCAAGAGATGGCCAGGAAGCCCCAAGAGACCCCCAGGATGCCCCCAAAAGGCTCCCAAGAGACCCCCAAGAGGCCCCCAAAGACCCCCCAGAGGCACCCAAGATACTCCAAGAGGCCTCGGCGAGAATGCAAACTCGTTGATTCTACTCAGGTTTTAACAACACGTTGGCCTCTTGGGGGGGGGGGCACTGATTAAGATGACTCCAAGAGCGCCTGGGAGAGCCAAGATGACCTCAAAGATGGCTAAATATACCCCAGGATGTCTCATACTGGCTTCCTCTGTGTGCTACCCACTCCCCTGATCGAGGCAATTCCTCTGGGCATCGTTTCTGGGTGGGCTGGTGGAGATTCACGAAGCGTCAACAAATTCATCAGAGAAAAGCCTCAATCAGTGGATGACTTGAAAACTGGTGACCTGGGTATCCAGATCGATTGTGAGATCGTTAGTGGACTTGATCGTGAGGACAGTTGTAAGGTCGATCGTGAGACCAGTAGTGAAGTCGATTCAATGAGATCGATAGTGAGATCGATAGTGAGATCGCTCATGCGATCTATAGTGAGATTGATTGTGATATCTAATAATATCGATTGTAATATCGATAATGAATCGGTAGAGGTGGGTACGGAGGTCGATGGTGAGACCGATCGATAAAGAGATCGACCAAGAAACCAGAAAACCAGAAACCCGGGAACCCCGCCGCCTATACCGAAATCGGCCTGGCGTTTTCGCCAAATCTTTCAATCTTCGCTAGGACCCATTCAGTGCAAGCCCTCATTGGGAATGTATAAGAAAACGACCATTAAGAGGGAAGAAATTGTTTTCCCGTCTGGCTGTCGGGAGCGCAAGTTACCTAACAGCGAAGACTGATAGGTTTCTAGTAGTGTCAAAAAAGACATCATGACTCCCCAAGGGGGTCTGGGCGGGATCCGGACGGGATCCGGGGGAATCCGGAGACTCCTTTTTTAGCCAACAGTAACGCACTTCGTAGTCTTCGCGGTCCCAGAACTCCATTCCTGGGCATGAGTTTGAATGCCCGGAGCCAACTGTAGGCCACTTCGTGGTCTTCGAGTTCCCAGAACTCCATTCCTAGGCATGATTTTGAATGCCTGGAGCCAGCTGTAGGACACTTCGTGGTCTTCGAGTTCCCAAAACTCCATTCCTGGGCATGATTTTGAATGCCAGGAGCCAACTGTAGGCCACTTCGTGGTCTTCGAATTCCCAGGACTCCATTCCTGGGCATGATTTTGAATGCCCGGAGCCAACTGTAGGCCACTTCGTGTTCTTCCAGTTCCCAAAGCTCCACTCCCGGAGCACATTTTGAATGCTGATGCAGGCTGAGGCTGAGGCTGAGGCAGGCTGAGGCTGAGGCAGGCTGGCTGAGGCCGAGGCCGAGGCTGAAGGCAGAAAGAGGCTGAGGCTGAAGCAGGCTGAGGCTGAGGCTGAGGCATGCTGAGGCTGAGGCTGAGGCAGGCTGAGGCTGAGGCAGGCTGAGGCTGAGGCTGAGGCTGATGCAGGCTGAGGCTGAGGCAGGCTGAGGCTGAGGCGAAGAGGCTGAGGCTGAAGCAGGCTGAGGCTGAGGCTGAGGCAGGCTGAGGCTGAGGCTGAGGCAGGCTGATGCTGAGGCAGGCTGAGGCTGAGGCTGAGGCTGATGCAGGCTGAGGCTGAGGCAGGCTGAGGCTGAGGCCGAGGCTGAAGGCAGACTGAGGCTGAGGCTGAAGCAGGCTGAGGCTGAGGCTGAGGCAGGCTGAGGCTGAGGCTGAGGTAGGCTGATGCTGAGGCAGGCTGAGGCTGAGGCTGAGGCTGATGCAGGCTGAGGCTGAGGCAGGCTGAGGCTGAGGCCGAGGCTGAAGGCAGACTGAGGCTGAGGCTGAAGCAGGCTGAGGCTGAGGCTGAGGCAGGCAGGCTGAGGCTGAGGCTGAGGCAGGCTGAAGAGGCTGAGGCTGAGGCTGAGGCTGAGGCTGAGGCAGGCTGAGGCTGAGGCTGAGGCAGGCTGAGGCTGAGGCAGGCTGAGGCTGAGGCCGAGGCTGAGGCAGACTGAGGCTGAGGCTGAAGGCTGAGGCTGAGGCTGAGGCAGGCTGAGGCTGAGGCTGAGGCAGGCTGATGCTGAGGCAGGCTGAGGCTGAGGCTGAGGCTGATGCAGGCTGAGGCTGAGGCAGGCTGAGGCTGAGGCCGAGGCTGAAGGCAGACTGAGGCTGAGGCTGCAGGCTGAGGCTGAGGCTGAGGCAGGCTGAGGCTGAGGCAGGCTGAGGCTGAGGCTGAGGCTGAGGCTGGCTGAGGCAGAGGCTGAGGCTGAGACTGAGGCTGAGAAGCAGGCTGAGGCTAAGCTGAGGCTGAGGCTGAGGCTGAGGCCGAGGCAGGCTGAGGCTGAGGCAGGCTGAGGCTGAGGCCGAGGCTGAAGGCAGACTGAGGCTGAGGCTGAAGCAGCTGAGGCTGAGGCTGAGGAGGCTGAGGCTGAGGGCAGGCTGAGGCTGAGGCAGGCTGAGGCTGAGGCTGAGGCAGGCTGGGCTGAGGCTGAGGCTGAGGCCGAGGCTGAAGGCAGACTGAGGCTGAGGCTGAAGCAGCTGAGGCTGAGGCTGAGGCTGGCAGGCTGAGGCTGAGGCTGAGGCAGGCTGAGGCTGAGGCTGAGGCAGGCTGATGCTGAGGCTGAGGCTGAGGCTGAGGCAGGATGCAGGCTGAGGCTGAGGCAGGCTGAGGCTGAGGCCGAGGCTGAAGGCAGACTGAGGCTGAGGCTGAAGCAGGCTGAGGCTGAGGCTGAGGCTGAGGCTGAGGCTGAGGCAGGCTGATGCTGAGGCAGGCTGAGGCTGAGGCTGAGGCTGATGCAGGCTGAGGCTGAGGCAGGCTGAGGCTGAGGCCGAGGCTGAAGGCCGACTGAGGCTGAGGCTGAAGCAGGCTGAGGCTGAGGCTGAGGCAGGCTGAGGCTGAGGCTGAGGCAGGCTGATGCTGAGGCAGGCTGAGGCTGAGGCTGTGACTGCGACTGCCGTTGCCACTGCGACTGTCATCGCGAATGCGACTGCGACTGCGAGAACAGCAGAATTCTACAACTGGATTCTCATCTGAATCTTAAGGGGAATGCTTCCAAATATGCTTCTACACATCGCTGTTAGGTTGCTTTGGCGGGATACTTTGTTGTTGGACAGTCGACTCGATCGGCGTTTTGAAAGTTTTGTGGCTTTTCGAAATCAGAATCATTTATGCATAATACAGTCGGCCTTGATTGGACAGGACACGCGAGAGGGCAAAAGACCCTTCTGGGGGCCACGTTGCCACATAAATGCAGGAGGCATGGGGCGCAAGACACAGGACACGAAGGTACCCTTGATCTGACAGGGTCGGTCTACTAATCCGGGCCGCCTGTAACGAACTGACCCTCTCTCCCCCCCTTCCTTTGCGTGCATGGCTTGCCGTCCATGCTCCCCAGCATTTTCAAGCCACAACGACGACCCAATCGCTTCACTAGAAAACCCGCGCCACCGACAGCCAGCAACTGTCGGCGATGGCCAGTGCTATCCGGGGGTGGATGTGCTGGCCGACAACCTGAGGAGGAGGAGGAGGAAGAGGAGAAGGAGGAGGAGGAGAAGGAAGAGGAGGAGGAGGAAGAGGAGGAGGAGGAGGAGGAGGAGGAGGAGGAGGAGGGATAGGAGGAGGAGAAGGAGGAGGAAGAGGTAGGAGGAGGAGGCGGAGGAGGAGGTCGTTCTGAGCAGCCCCACGAGTGCCCGCGCGCACCAACACTGCGCCTCCTCCTGCGCCCAACGATGCGGCGACGACGCTCCTGCACGTGAGCTCCCTGCGAAGCCCTCCCTCCCCCGCGGGAAAGGGGGGAGGAGCGACACCATCATCATCATCACCATCACCATCACCATCACCATCACCATCATCATCATCATCATCATCATCATCATCATCATCATCATCATCATCATCATCATCATCATCAGCATCATCATCAACATCATCAGCAGCACCAGCAGCATCAGCATCAGCATCAACATCAGCATCAGCATCATCATCAGCTTCATCATACTCATCATCAACATCAACATCATCATCATCATCATCATCATCATCATCATCATCATCATCATCATCATCATCGTCATCATCATCATCATCATCATCAACCCCTCCCTCCCTCGCGGGAAAGGTGGGGAGGACCGACACTGGCCAGCAAGAGAAGGGCGGACAAGGGAAGGAGGACACATCAACAATGGCGTAATGACATCCGCTGCCCTTTAAGAGGGCGATCTCAACACTGGATAGCGAGGCGAGCAACAAGCGATCTACAGGGCAGAACGGGCGAGGGCGTCCCGAAATGGGCATGGAGGCATGCGAACCCTGCCACTGAGGCCTTTGGTGGAGCTTCCTATAGGGCCACGGAACGTGAGTGGTGCGCCGAAATGGGGGGGGGGAACCGCATGCGAATCCTTCCACTGAGACCATCAGCGGAGCTCCCTCTGCGCCCCCGGAGCGTGCACGGGGTGTGCCGAAGTGGGCGGGGAACCGCATGCGAACTCTGCCACTGGGGCCTTCAATGGGGCCACGGAGGGGTGTGCCGAAATGGGCGGGGAACCGCATGCGAAACCTGGCTCTGAAGCCTTCGGTGGAGCCCCCTCTGGGGCCACGGAACGTGTGAGTGTCGTGCCGAAATTATCGTGCGGAGAGCAGAGGCAAGGGTGGGAGGAGGGAAGAGCGGGAGGAGGAAGGACGAAGGAGAAAGGAAGGAGTGACGCGGGGCGCTGATTCTTCAAAACGGATGTTTGAGCAACAGGAAGGCACGGAGGCCAGTGCCGATGGTCGGCCTCCCTGGGGGCCTTCCCAGGCCCCCCCAGGCCTGTCGAAAAACGACTCGGGATGGACAGCCAGTCCACGGAAAGGGGTCCGGAGTCCAGTCATCTGGGGGGCCACGCTGCGAATAACAATGTCCGTCGCGGCGCGGCAGTGGCGATCCGCTCGCGCGTCGAGCAAACATCCGGGCCGCGGAGCTGCGAATTGTCCCGCGTGCAGCAGGGGGAGGAGCAGCACGCGACCAAAAGTACATCGGATGGATGGTGAGGGGGAGGGGACGGAAGAGAGGCGAGGAGGGGTGGGAAGAAGGAGAGGAGGTGGGAGGAGGGGGGAGGGGGGGAAGGGGGGGAGGGAAGATTGGGGAGGGGAGATTGGGGAGGAGGAGGAGCGGAGGGGGGGGATAAGAAGAGGAGCACTAAAGACTCTCGAGAACAAAGGTTCGCGCAGAATTCAGGGCTGGGACGCCCAAAAGGCACAGCTCTAGCTGTCACACCTACAATCGAAACGCCTTCATAAAGAACCCTCATTCAGGAACGGGGCCCCTTTTTTCATGAGTCAAACTTAGATTTCCCATAACAATCCAAAGGAAACCCTAAGACACACTGTAACACTATTAAGGAGCACTGAGCCCCTCCCCAACGAAAAGGTTTCTTCTTCAACGGCCCGACTGTAGTGGCCAATGATTGGGACGAGTATGTTTGTAACAATGCTGTTTCAACTTGATGCGCGTCGCTTGCAGCATACCGCTGGCAAAGAGGGAGGAGAGAAAGGGAGGAGAAATATTACCAAGCTCGCTATGGGCTACCCAAGCCCGTCTTTAGGATGAGGCGACCATCAGCGAGGTCACAGTGATGAGATCTGTGGCGGAGGGGGGGGAAGAGGAGGGGGAGGTAGGAAACACCTCCTGTTCGCCCGTCCTCCGCCTCCTCCTCCCCCTTCCCGTTCTCATCCTTCTCTCCCACATCCCTCCGCCCTCCTCCCTCCTTCGTCTCCGTCACCCTCCTCCTCCTCCTCCGTGCTCCTCCCTCCTAACCCCTGCTCCACCAGCGCCTGCATTCTCCTTCCTCTCTCCTCTTCGCTCCTTCTCATCCCTCATCCTTCCTCCTCCACCTCCGAGGAATCCGTGAGACTTCAAGCGACTCCTTGGGAACGGTTAGGGACTGACTGGGAGCATAGGAACCAGTGAGAATTCTGAGGGACACATGCGACCCCTTAGGGCTTAATCGGACTCCTCAGGAATTCTTAGTCTACAAGATACACAGATATGTAAAAGCACGATGCACATACATGAACACCATGCGGCATGCCCGACCCATCTGCATCAAATACCTTGAGCACTTGGCCCAATATGTGGTGACACGTCTGATTGGCAACGGCAATGTAACAACCGTCATGTGTTGCGCAAGCTAGAGGGGATGCGCGCGTTGCAAGACTCATAGTTTCCCCATGATTCGAAAATAATGTATGGAAGCATGCGGAACGCGCAGGTCCAAAGGACAACTGCGTCAAAGAATACACAAATCATCCCAAGAGGGAACCAGATGGTCCCATGAAGCTCAGGGAGGCTCCAACATTGAGGCGTCACATCGCTGAACCCCCGGACGGCCCTCGAACGTGCAACTCTGCTGGACCCTCCAGCAGCCCTCGAAAGTGGCGATAATTTCAACGTTCGCACCCCCAAGGGAGGCGACGTCGAGTTCCGATACCTTTCAGACGTCACCCCGCTGGACCCCCAGCAGCCCATGGCAGTGACGTCAGTTTCGCAGTGGCCAGCCCCCCCAGGGAGGCGAGGTCTAGGCGCGACTATTTTAAGACGTAGCTCCGCTGGACCGCTGGACCCCTCCGGAGCACACGACATAGAGGACAGTTTGGCAGTTGCCATCCTCCCAGGGTGACGAGGTCTAGCTGCGACACCTGTGTGAGACGTCACTTCGCTGGACCCCAGACGAGCCCTAGAACGTGGCAGCCGTTTAGCAGATCGCAGCCCCCAGGGATGACGAGGTGGGAGGCAGGCTAGCAGACAGGTAGGAGACAAGATGTGAGAGCAGGGAAGCTGGAGGAGAAGGTGGCGACCGCAGTGCTCTACTCGAAACCAGGAATACGATCAATGGCGCGAGGTGGCGCAACATACTGGATCGTGCCTCGCGTTCGAACACGGCGCCACTACCACTGCCACTACTCCCACCACTAAAACGATTGTTACTGGTCCTCCGAATACTACGGAACCAGATGCGCGACTCCTGGTGCAGCTCCAACGATTCATCGCCACCTCCTCTTCCTCCGATCTTCCAGAGATTCCTCTTCCCCTGCTCTCGCTCCTCCCTCGTCCCCCTCTTCCCTTCCGCCTCCTCCCTCTCCTCCTCCTCCTCCTCCTCCTCCTCCTCCTCCTCCTCCTCCTCCTCCTCCTCCTCCTCCTCCTCCTCCTCCTCCTCCTCCTACTGCTCCTCCTCCTCCTCCTCCTCCTCCTCGGCCCTCCTCCCCCCTCCCCCTTCTATACCTCCCCCCGTTCCCCCTTCCCCGATGGTTTCCCCTCACCTCCCTCTCCTTCCCCCCCCTCCTCATGTTCCCTCTCCCCCTTCGCCCCCTCCTCCACGCCGGTCCACGCCCCAACCCCGTACAATGGCGCGGAACGGCGCTCCTGTGGCCCGACTTTCTGGGGGACCACCTTGACTGCGCCTGCACTGACCTGACGTGCCTGCCTTGAGCCACACGGCAGCGTCGACGCCGCCCCCGAAAAAGCCAGCAGCCGCTCCAAGGGAAGCGCCTCCAACCCAGGCGAGATACCACGCCTCCCCCTCCTCCTTCCTCCTGCTCCCCCTCCTCCTCCTCCT
>CAUYUJ010018343.1:98283-156611 GCA_963575745.1 Prorocentrum cordatum | reverse complement strand
ATCATCATCATCATCATCATCATCAACAACAACAACATCCCGCTCCGCCTCCGCCCCCTTCTCCTCCCGCTCTTCTGTCTCCCCTCCTCCTGCTTCTCGTCCTCCTCCTCCTCCTCCCCCCTCCTCATCCTCCTCCTCCTCATCCTCATCATCATCATCATCATCATCATCATCATCCTCATCATCATCATCATCATCATCCTCCTCATCCTCATCCTCATCATCATCAGCATCATCACCATCATCATCACCATCAGCATCATCATCATCGTCATCAACATTATCACCAGCATCATCAGCATCATCAACATCATCAGCATCATCAGCAACATCAGCATCATCAGCATCATCATCACCATCATCGTCATCATCATCATCAGCATCATCAGCATCTGCATCATCATCATCATCACCACCATCACCATCACCACCGTCATCATCATCCTCATCATCATTTTCAACATCACAATCGTCAGCAGCCTCATCATCAGCATCATCAGCATCAGCAGCATCAACATCATCAGCAGCATCATCATCATCAGCATCATCTGCATCTGCATCTGCATCATCATCAGCATCATCATCATGATCAGCATCATCAGCAGCAGCATCGGCATCCTCATCATCATCCTCATCCTCGTCCTCCTCCTCCTCATCATCATCATCCTCTCTCTTCTCTTGACCTTCTGGCATGCGGCACTTACCACCGTACATCACACAAGCACCAACACATCCTCCCAATCGGCGTCATGCTGGAGGGGGGGCATTCGTAAGACCCACGTCTCGGCTGAATCGCCGTGACACTTCTGCGCAACTGGCCACTGATTGCTCCAACTTCTAGAACCGATGCGCAACAAGTAAGCGAGGGTGGCCCCCCTCACCACAAAAAGGAAGAAGCATTGCCCTCGCACGTCGACTGACACATTTCGTGTAGGATCCGACGGCGCAGCAAACGGCACGTTAATCGACGTGCCCTGGAAACGATTATCCTAGCAGATGCGAGCTACACAATTATCGGAGGACTTCGCCAATCAAGCTAAGATTTGAAAACCGTCTCGCCAACCATGTGTCATATATCCAGGGCTCTCGATCCGAACTGATTTACACCACGATGCTCCATTCCCCTTCCCTCCACCCCTCTCCTCCTCGTTGCTTTCCTGCTGTTGTCTCCTGACACTGGTCCTGCTATTCATCCCCATCCTCCCCTTTCTCCTCCCCCTCCTCCTCCTCCTCCTCCTCCTCCTCCTCCTCCTCCTCCTCCTCCTCCTCATAATCATCATCCTCATCATCCCCTTCCTCCTCCTCCTCCTCCTCCTCCTCCTCCCCATCCTCCTTCTCCCCATCCTCCTCCTCCTCCCTCCTCCTCCGCCTCCTCCTCCTCCTCTCTCTTCCTCCTCCTCCTCTCCTCTCCTCCTCCTCCTCCTCCCCTCCTCCTCCTCCTCCTCCTCCTCCTCCTCCTCCTCCTCCTCCTCCTCCTCCTCCTCCTCATCATCATCATCATCATCATCATCCATCTTCCTCCACACCCTCTTCCTCCTCCTCCTTCTCCTCCTCCTCCTCCTTCTCCTCCTCCTCCTCCTCCTCATCCTCCTTCCCCTCCTGCTCCTCCTTCTCCTCCTCCTACTTCCCGTCCTCCTCTCCTCCTCCTCCTCCTCCTCCTCCTCCTCCTCCTCCCCGTGCCAAAGGCTACCCGCATCCTTCGGGGTCGATTCTTGTGAGGGACGCACGGGGCGCTGGTAAGAGAGTGCTTCGGGCACTCTCGACGAGCACCCTCACAAGCCCCCAAAGGCTAGGGAGCTGGGGCGACACCAGCGATCCATCCTTCATCCTGCTTCCACCGCTGCTACCCCATCCTTCTTTGCCATTGTGCTACCCCGGTGCCCTTGCTCTCTCCCAGCTCATCCCGCTACCCCCGTCTTTCCAATAGGCTCGGGCCTACCTGCCCGCGGGGCGAAATTACTTTCCCCCGCAGGAAGTTGCCTACGTGCCCAACTTGGGATATTGAAATTATGTGTTGCCTGGGTTGTTCGCTTGCCCCGTCTTCCCTCTTCTCTTCTTCCCTCTGTCTGCTGCCCCGTCCTGCTTCGCATTTTGTTTCCCCCGTTTTTCTTGTTCTTCCCTTGTCTTCCTGCTTTTCCAGAGGTCGGCAGCGCCTACGGCAAGGCTCTACCCAACCCGCCCCTCCCCCGTCCATTTGCTGTGCGCCATTTTCCTATGCCGGCTTACTACTGCTTCCGTCCCTGCTTCCTTTGTCCTCTGTCTTCCCAGTTACCCGCCCCCTCCTTCACATGAGATTCGCTCCACACCTTTCTCTGTTCGCCCGCTTCCATGCACGCTGTCATCTTGAGCCAAGCGGTTATCACTAGCCTTCAAAGGCCAGGAAGCTGGGGCGCCACAGCCACCCCCTCATCCGTTTCTCCACCACAGCGACCCCATCTTTCCCGGCCTCGCTGTGGTCCCGTTTCCCCTGTTGTCTCCCTGTTATTGCTTCCCGCTCGCTCTCTTTCTCTTTCTCTCTCCCTCTCTTCTTCTCTCTCTCTCTCTCTCTCGCTGTGTGCCTTGCTCCTGGTCCTCTTCCTCCTGCTCCTCCTCCTCCCCCTCCTCCTCTTTTCCTGCCTCTTTCTTCCATGCCCGTTGCCCCATCATCCATGACCATCCGGCTACCCCAGTGATGGGCACCCGACAGTGCCGCTTCATATTTGAACCCGTTGATCCCATTGCCGCTTTCACTTTATCTGTCGGGCCACTCGTCCATCTTGCATTCGGTCCTAACGGTTGTGCAAGTAGACCATTTCATGCTTCCCATCGAACCTGGAGGGCATTTCATCAGGCACGGCCCGGCTCCTCCTTCTCGCGAAAGCGTGTCACGGCGTGCCGTCCCCGTGGCATTTACCACGCTGTGCGTGGCTCGCCCGTGCATCCGCCCGCGGAATGACGTTCAGGGCCGTTCAACACTCTAATACGCATGAGTCTCGCCCACGTTCCCGCCCATGGAATGCCCTGCAGTAGCCTCTCAACAGGCCGCCCAACCCTTACACTTGTGTGAGTGGCTCGCCCATTGATCAGCCCATGGAATGCACTTCAGGGCCGTCCAACACTCAAACCAAGATACAAGAGCGATGGCCGGGCGAGATAGCTTGCGCCACATTATCACCCGTACCTTGCGCGACTTCGTATAGCGTTACTTGTGGCACGGTTATCTTGCAACCCCAAATCGGGTGTCCAAGCTTCGCGTCTACTCCCCCGTGCCATTCTCTCATGTTTTTTCTCTGGTCGCCTGGACAGCGGGAAACCCATTCTTGTGTCCAATCAACCGCTCGGCTCACAGGCGGGGAGTTGCACGCATCCCTGCGCCCCTGAACTCGATTTCGCCGCCCCCATCTTCTCGTACATTCTCGATTCGATCTTCGCTGTCTGATGCGTGCTTCCTTCTGTTGAGTTGTTTCTTCTATCGGTCTCACTATCGTTCTCATTTCCTCTGCGATTTCACCCCCCAACCTATGTGTCATCCATCATCGCATTCCTCTCCGCTACCCGATATCCCACCTGCCTTCCCACCCCAGGCTTTCGCTGGAGACCCCAGCGTACTCGCCCAACTGACGACCATTTCATTCCCATTGCTTGCCCGAGCAGGCAAACCCACTCCCAAAGGGTCTCACCACCCGTCACAGGTGACTCTCGAAAGGCAGCCGTCTTTTCGGCGCTCTCGGACAGAGGCAGCACGCGAGCACCTCTCGGTTGGTGGCTGCATCAGACACCACCGAGAAGTAACGCTCCTTACGGTGCCAACTCGCACAAGGGCCAGCCACCCTCAAGGCTGTGTAATCCGCCAGTATCCTCCTCCTCCTCCTCCTCCTCCTCCTCCTCCTCCTCCTCCTCCTCCTCTTCCTCCTCCTCCCCCCCTCCCCCCCTCGTCCCCCTCCTCCTCCTCCTCCTCCTCCTCCTCCTCCTCCTCCTCCTCCTCCGATCCGTGACCGTGTTTCTCCTCCCCGCTGCGATTCACCCCCCCCGTGCCCGAGCAAGCAGGCGGCACTGTCACGCAGCGGACAGGGGGCCGTCGATCCTCGTCTTGCTACACGTCCTCCTACATAGTCCTTTTTCGATTTTCCCCATCATTTAACCGCTGCTTCCAACCTCTTCAAGAAGAGAACGGTTCAAGATGAAGGGGCCCTGGGACACACAAATAAATACACACAAATAACAGGATCCCCCATAGTTTCCCATCATTTTCTGGGTTTTTGTCTTCCCCCCACTTCCGATAGCTTCCCATATTTTCATGGGAGTCGACGGTTCATTGTGTCTGTGTGTTCTTCCCCTCCTGACAAGACTACACACCCCGACTCAATACTACAAAAACCGGCCCCAGCTCCCACAGCCTACACCAGACCCGCCCCGCAGGGGCTCCGAGGTGCGCCGCTGCCACCTTGACTTTCCTCACCAGAACTCACCAGCCAGGGATGCCGTCAGCAGAGGGGGCAGCCCTTCAGATAACCAAATATTCAGGACAATGGGAAGCGATTGGCGGCAGGGGTAGAACATCAGATGTGGCGCAGGCACATATAGCCCGCCTCTCCCCGTTCTCCCCTCCTCCTCCTCCTCCTCCCTGCTATCACATCTCCTCACGTCACGCTCCTCCTCACGACTCTGTCTTCTCTCATTCCTCCTCTCTCCTCGTGCCTCGTTGTTCCCTGACCTTCGCCCTGTCCGTCTCTCTCACTCCCTCCCTCTTGCGCCAACTGTGGCTGCTTCTACTGCTGCCCCTGGTCGAGATCTGGTCCTTGTCCTGCTGACGCTCCTCCGCAGCCACTGCCTCCACCTCATGATACTCCGCATCCGGTTCAGGCCCCCGCCTCCTCCTGCATCTCCTCCTTCTCCTGCCCCCTGCACTTCTGCTTCCTGATGGCCCCCGGGTAGCCGGAGGAGGTACGCATGCTTTGGTGAAGGCCACCTCGTCCAGGCCGACCTGATTGCCGAACGCCTCCTGACGGTCGCGAGGCTCATAATGCTCACAACCCTAGAATATCTGCTGGCAGCTGTCTCTCTCTCTCTCTCTCTCTCTCTCCCTCTCTCTGCAATAGCTCTCGTTGCAGCGTATGGAAGCGTGCACCAGGTCCACGCGATATCTCTGCGGGTTCGGCCAACAGCACTTCGGCAGCGCCTGCAAGGGCCGTGGCCCACAAATTGTGGAAGCATGCGGCCCAATTGAGATAAGAACACCTCTGCTGCTAATGCCAGCATGTCTCGTAACAGGATCCATATTAGGGCGCAGGGATGCGCAATGCAAACTCTGATCGTGCTCCTTCCGCTACCTGGTCAAGTTGATGCTCCTGGAGGGAGAGTTCTGACAAGAGGATCTACGGAGTTTCCCAAGTCGGCGTAAGCCTGCGGAACGCAAATCCAGACGAGGAGGAGGAGGAGGAGGAGGAGGAGTGGCAAGGCTCGCCCGGTCCTGGCAGGCATGAGCCGTGAAGACGGGAGGACTGCCCGGGGCTGACCAGATCCGCGAGGCACCCACGGAGACCGACGGAGGCGTCGGGGGCGCGCTCGGTCCTGCCCTGGCCGCGCAGGGAAAAGCGGAGCCCGTGCACCCCATGCGTGCCAGCCATCACCTCGCGCTCCCCGGTGTCCCACCACGGGTGGGGGGGCTCAGACGCGGAGGGCTAGCCCAGGGAGGGGGGAAAGGGGGCCCGTCGACCCGGAATCGGCGGCACCCCGCCGATGGATCGGCGACCGGCCCCCGATCGCAATGCCGCTCGTTCCTCGCTCGTTCCTGGGAGGGGAAGGACTGGGGGTCGATGCACCCTATCCTCCCCTCGTCGTTGCCCCTGGCTGCTCCCCCCTCCCGCCGCACCTTCGGTGGCAACCCATGGGAGCCTCCCATCCCATCTTCTCGGCTCTTGCGAATCGACGCCAATCGACGCTGAATCGGCGCTAATCGACGCTAAATCGACGCTAATCGACGCTAAGTCGACGCTAATCGGCGCTAGCCGACGCTGAACCGGCGATATCTCATCGGCTCCCAGACGCCAATCGACGCCAGCCGACGCTCACCCACGCTAAAGATGGAATTGCGAGGCTATCCTAGACCCCCGACGTGATGATATATATGATCATGACGTCGACCCCCAAAAATCTCGACCTATTCCCCAGTACCGGTTTCCCATCCTGCGCCGTTTCTTGGTCCCGAGGGCCGGTGAGGGCCCCCAGAGGCTGAAAATACTACAAAACCTCCCGTCGTGATTTCTTCACTGCCCGAGGGGGTCTCGGGCTGTAGGCTCCCCTGATTTGCCACCGAACGCACCCGTGGAGCTGGCCTCCTCCTCCTCCTCCTCCTCCTCCTCCTCCTCCTCGCTGGGGTCGCCACCGCGTCGGCACGGCGCGGCCTTGCCGTGTTTGCTGTTGTTTCTCCGCCTCCCCCGTGCTGGTGATTGATGGAGGAGATGGCCGTGGCCTGCCACGGCCCATCTGGGCCTCGGCCTTGGGGCCGAGGCCCCTCCTGCGCCGAGAGAGGGCCGCCCGCCTGCCCGAGAGAGGCCCCGTTTCGGCGGTGGACAAACCTCTCTTTGGTAGACCTCCCCGTAGTGAAAGCGGCCTGGGACCGAAACCGACGGGCCTGAACCCGCAAAAATGACGGCCGCGACGCCCTCTCGCGAACCGAAAACGGCCAATTGCTTAATCGACGTGTCAGGGTAGGAGGTCTGTCCACCCCCGATTGTTCTTCTGCGCAGTGCGCCGGTCTTAGGAGGCAACTGCTGGGAGGTCTTTGTCGGAAGGGTTATTGAGGATTCAGCCCTTTGTCTGGGGGCTGTTACGACAGGTTCAGCCGCGGATTCAGCGGGATTGGGCCGGATGAAGCGGGATTGGGCCGGACTCAGCGGAATTGAGCAGGATGAAGCTGGATTTCGGGCCAATGCAAACTCAGAATTTGAGCTCCCAGGAGTTACATGCGAACTGGTCGGCGGCCACGCAATGACAATCGCCTCGGGCGCCATCTGCAGCTCAGCATGGGAGAAAGGGTACTGAGGGAAACGGGTCCTGGACCCGAGTTATGGGGCCTTCCCTCAGAAAGAGGTCTTCATCCCGAGTCGTTTTCTGACAGTCCCTGGGCCCGTGGAGGACCCCGAAGGCCCGAAAACAGTGAAACACCTCAGGACCCGCTTTCCTCATGGCGAGCATAGAAAAGGAAAAACAACAGAAACAGAAACTTTTGGCGCTCAGCGCGGATTTCTTGGGATCTGCGCTGGGCCCCCTCCCTGGCGCGCGGAGCGCGCCAGGGGCGGCGCCGGAGGCGCCGCTGGGGGGGGCCCAGCGCGGATCCCAAGACATCCGCGCGGAGCGCCAGAAAATTATGTTCACGCGAATCTCCCTTCATCGGTGATCGCGCCTGACCTGGCGTGAAACCATCCGTCTGGCGCGGATCGACGAAAGCCACGCGGAGCGCCAAAAGTTTATGCTTATGCCGTTTTTTCTTCCTCGGGCCAAGCCCGAGGAGGAGGGAGGAAGAGGAGGAGGAGGCGCCGGGAGAAGCCCGTCGGCCCAGGAGGCCTCGCCCGCAGGCCCAGGTGTCCCGACCGAGGAGGCGCCGAGGGGGAGACGGGGCCGCCTGCTGAGGGATAGCCTCTCCCTCTGCCCGGCGATGCTCCTGAGTGGAGCACTCCCAAAAAAGAGGCTCGGGGACACACACATAAAGACACACACACACACACACACGCAGTTCCCAAGATTCCCACTCTGTTCTCTACTGTGTCTTGGACGTTCGTCATCCCCCCTCCACTTCCCAGATCTTCCCACATTTTTTCCTGGGTGTCGACGACTGATTGTGTCGGTGTGTCTGCTCGCCTCCTGGCACAAGCGCACTGCCGGCGACGCTCTGCCCCGCGGCCAGCTCCTTCCACGCCTTCCGGAGGCACCCGTACTTCTGCACCAGCTGCTCGCGGAAGTCGCTCAGCGCCCTCGCGGCCGGGGGGCGGCCCGCGCGGGTGCAGCAACGGTGCGATGCGATGCGACCACCGTTGCGGACAGCGTCCGGGCCTAGAGCAGACCAGGCGGGTGAGGCCATGGCCTCTAGGATCTGAGGTATCTGGATTCATGCAATGCGAGACATCTAAAAAGTTCGGAGGAGAGGGGGAGGAGGAGGAAAAGAAAGGAGGAGCTGGCGAGGAGAGACGGCGAGGCGAGGAGAGCTGGCCCCACCGCGGTGAGGAATGTTTGCTCCCCGCACCGCGGCGGCGGCCCCCGCGGCACGCCGCGCCCGCGTGAATGACGGCGTGACGCTCCGCCCTCCTCGGGGCGAGAGGCTCGGGGCGCAGGCGCTCCGGGACCGCGAAATGGACAGCGTGTCTCTGCACGAACGAAATTGGTACGGAAAGAACGGGTGCAGTGCCCAACAGCAGTTCCCGTTCATTTTGAACAAGACTCGCTGTCCGCGCCGCCGCGGCCTGTGTCCATTTGAGACGGAAGGCCGCCTGCCCAACAGCGGCCGCTGTTGGTTTGGGACAACATTTGTTGTTGGGCATTGTACCAATTTTTTTCCGTGCCCAATTCGGGCGTCCACAGTGTCGCGTCGAAGCGCGGTGGGCCAGAACCGGCGGCGCGACACGCCAGGCGAAAGTGCCTGACCGCAACGCTGAAGCACTACATGTTTTGACTGGCCTTTGCCCTTCGTGGAGCATCCTTGATGGGTTGTTGGGCCAAGCTGGTCTAAGATGTCCGAGCATGGCCTCCAAGATGACGCAAAAATGCCGCCCAAAAGGGCCCAAAGAGAGGCACAGAAACGGCTACAACACGGGCCGAGTAACTCCCCAATGAGGAAGCAAAAGACGATGTTTCTCCAAATGGGGTTGTTCAAAACGGAGCCACGCGCTTATGTAATCGATGCTCCAAGATGATCCGAAGAAAGCCGTCAAAGTCACTGATATAGGCCTAAGAAGGGCCTCGATTCGTTCAACCGTAATAACGAGCACGTCCAAAATCGCAGAAGAACAACTAGCCAGCGTGGACCCAAAGTCGTGTCCCTCCAGTAGTATTTGTTGGACAACCAAGACGGCGCAATCTGTGTGGTGCAACCCACTTGTAGAACTCGCAATTGTCAACTCCACTGCTCGCGCAATCGTTCCACCCACCCACCCACCCGCAACTTGTTTTGCAAAATGCAAGCGGCGGCGATTGCGAAGAGTGCTTGGCGTTGGCTGGAGCATCTCTGCGGCCGCGTTAGCCCGCACATGCTCGCGCGTGCACCGGCCATCTAGTTTAGCGCGACCGACGCGGCCGCGGTGGCGCCGACCGCTGGGCACTTCCCAGCGGACACTTCAGTGCGAGTCGGCCAAAACTACGGGCGCGGTATCCTGGCAACGTCGACAACGGTGGGCACGATGATGATAGTAGCGACGCTGGTGACGATGATGACATCGGCGACGGCACGGCTAGTGACGGCGCCGATGCTGATCACACCGACGACGATGACGGCGTCGGGTCGGTGAGGAGGGTTTGGGGGGGAGTTCGACATGCGCGCACGGCCGACGCGCGAGAGTGGCCCGCATGGTGTTATTTGACACGGATCGTGCCCTCCAACACGCGCGCAAGGGCGTTCGAATGATGTCGGCATGCGGCGCCAAAGGTCCGTCTGGCCGAAGTTAATGAAACAAAAGGTGAGAAACCCATGGTTACCTTGAGAAATTGCAAGAGCGCGAGCGCAGGATTATGACAACTGGGGCTGCAAAACCATATGTGACTACCTGTTGTGAAGGATTTCGGCATGCGCGCGACGACGCGCGCGTGCGAACTTCGTCCCAGTCTTTGCAAGGGATCCTTGCGACAGCACGCGCGCAAGGGCGCTCGAACGATTTCGACATGCGCGCGCGAGAGGCCAGCTTGGTAGCAGTCTACGAACATGTAAAAAAAAGAGCGCGAGCGCAGGTTTGTCTGTAAACCATTGTTGCGAAACCATGTGTTATACGTTTGCGTGACACTCCGTTGCGAAATCCTTACAATTCCCAAGGGTTGTATGCTATTTCGGCATGCGCGCGACGAGGCGCACGTGTGCACTTCGTCCCGTCGTTTGCAAGGGATCATTGGAAGCTGATGTGTTTTGATAAACGAGTGCGGGCGCAGAGTATGTTCTGCAGAGGATGATGGAGGTGATCACAATGAAATTGGGATGGTACGAATTCATATTCAGAATGGACGCTGGGGAGATGTAAATTAAACGTCCCCAGGGGGAGCCGAGAAGTCCGGGGGAGAAGGGGCAGGTCCTAATACTCTTTAAGAAAGGTGACTGTATGTGTTGCAGTATATGATGTTCTGAGGTTATGTGGTGCAACCTTTGCGGGCCACTATATGTGGTGCGAGTTACGCGGTGCAATCGAGGTGGTCCAGTGTACGCTGTGAACCTTCTTGCTGCATTCGACGTGGTGCAGTCTGCGTCGTGCAGTAGATGTGGGGCAATCTATGCTGTGACTCTATGCGTCCCAGGTGATAGGCGGCGACGGTGCGGCGACGGCGGCCACATAACCGCCAGACCGAAGACACGGCCCAGACGACGGGCGACGACGAAGCGGCGACGGCGGCATAGCCGCCAGACCGAAGACACGGCCCAGACGACGGGCGGCGACGAGGCGGCGACGGGGCGGCGACGGCGGCCACATAGCCGCCAGACCGAAGACACGGCCCAGCTTTTCAGAACAGAAGCAACTCCTAAGTGCGTGCGCTGTTTAGAAAATGCTCAAACAACATCCAGGTCGAAAAAACAGCCACAGGCTTCATTATTGACTCCTGGGTCTGCTCAGGCTGACTCCGAGCTTCGGTGTGACAACTGCTCACCTCTTTGTTCCATTGCATGGTCCTACTCTTCTCAGACCAAGGCAAGTCGCCTGCGGATCGATTCTGGATGGGCTGGCGAGGGCACTCGAAGCGTCGAAAACTGGAGAAGGAGAGCGCAGATGATGGTGAGAAGGAGGAGGAGGAAGACGAGGAGGAGCGAGGAGACGGACCAAAATAGGAGGAGACGGAAGAGAAGATGAACGACGAGCGAGGAACGAGGAGAGTGAGGCGAACGAGGAGCGAGGACAGAGGGGAAGGAAAGGATGGAGGAGGGGGGACGGCACGGAGGGGAGGGCGAGGAGAAAAAGGAGGAGGGGAAGGCACGAGACGGGAAGGTCGGGGAGGAGAGAGGGGATGGAGCCCCCAGGCGTACCAGAAGGCACACCACGATCGACTTCTGACACAGACCTGCCTGGAAAGCCGCTACGGGACCGACGCGATCGCAACCGTGCCACCGTAGTGAAGGCTGAATGGGGAACGAAGTGGCCTCTGGCCTCTGGCCACGGCACGCCTCGACCCCGAAGAGCTGCCACGAGCTGGATCCAAAATGCGGCCCGGAACCAGAGCCCCTTCCGAGTCCGGAGTAAATCTTGGTCCTTATGACAGCGCCTTGACTGGACGCCCGGGCGCCGTAAGATCTCTCGCGCTCGCCTTCCCGCCCCTTGTTCCTTTCGGCTTCCTCCTGCCCAGACAACCGACGTAGTGATGTGGTTAGGGGAGATGGAAGATTCGGGCTCTGGTGACTCGGGTTGTCCTGACGGAACCACCATGAAAATGACAAGACAAAGTCTGAAATTTGACGAACTCCCGCTGCAGACATCCCACGAGAAATTGAACCGCCGTGCTCGAGTCTTCTGTTTCTCCGATTGGTTCGCAATGCGGCCCACCACACACGAATCTGGACTCTTCCAAAAAGGATATCGGCGTTTCATCCCGAGCCGTTTGATTCTGGTTCCCGGGGCACAACAAAAGGCCCCCAAACAGGCATCGCCGAAGACCTCTCATCGTGCCCTTTGCCGAAGTACCCAGACCCCGACGTCATGTTTGTTTCACAACGTCGATTCCCGGAGGTCTCGACCCGTTCCCCGGGACCGGTTGCTCATCCTTAGACGCTTTCTGACAATCCCGAGGCTCGGTAAAGGGCCCTCAGAAACCGAAAATAGCGAACAACTCTCAGCCGTGATTTGCTTCAGTAAAGGAGCCCCAGGACACACAAATAAATACACACAAATAAAAAGATTCCCCATATTTTCCCATATTTTCTGGGTTCTTGTCTGCCCCCCCACTTCCCATAGTTTCCTATATTTTCTGGGAAATCGACGATTAATAGTGTCTGTGTGTTTTTTCCTCTCCTGATTCATGCCTCGAGGGGTCTGGGTAGCCCGTGCCTGAGGCGCTCTCAAGACTTGTGTTTGACCAGCCCGAGGGTGCTGGGGCTGCGCCAACCAGCCGGCGTGAGTTCCCTGGTCCCGGTTGCTCGGCTCCTTGGTTCCCTGGTACCCTCCTCGGGTTCATTGGTTCCTGGATTCCTTGCTTGTCTTGGCCTCGGTCACGTGGTTTCCCGATTCCTTGGTCTATTGGTTCCCTGGTCTATTGGTTCCATTGTCTTGGTTCCTTGGACCCTCGGATCCTTGGTTCTCGGTCCCGTGGTCTTGGTTCCTTACTGACTCACCACGCAGTGCCGAGCAATGCCACGCAATGCCAAGCAATGTCACGCAATACAAAGAAATGCCAAGCAATGTCACACGCAGCCAAGCAATGCCAAACAATGCCAGTCAATGCCAAGCAATATGCCATACAAATTGCCAAGCAATGCAACACAATGCGCTCATGCAATGGAAAACTGACACTAAATTGGCTTTGCGCCAGGCTCATTTGCACAACGCGATGGTGTTTGAAGCTTTCCCCTGGCTATCCCCTCCCCCCCGACCTCCTCCGCCATTCCCCTCTCCTTCCCTCCACTCCATTCCGACTTCCCTCGCCCTTCGTTCCACACGCGTCTCCCCACTCTTCCTTGTTTGCTCATCGCTATTTCTCCTTACCCTCCTCGACCTCCTTGTCTTCATGCTCGGCTGCCTCGCTCCTCGTACTCCTCCTCCCCTCCTCCTCCTCCTCCTCCTCCCCCGCTTCACCCTCTCCGTAATCATGAGCACTCCTCCTCCTCCTCCTCCTCCTCCTCCTCCACATCCTTCTGCTCTTCCTCCTCCTCCGCTCGTTCTTCGCTCCGCTCCTGTCCTTCACTTCGATGGGCGCTCCCCTCCTCTTTCTTACGGCTCCTCCCTCCTCGGTTCCTCTCCTCCTCGTCCTCGTCGTCTTTGATCATTGTCCTCATGCTCATCTTCTGAATCCCCATCGTTATTTACCCTTCGCCCCTCCTCCTCCCTTCCTCGTTCACCCTCGCCCTCACCATACCTCCCCTCTCCATGCTCCCAGTCCGCCATATGTCTTCTCCATCTTCCCCATCTCCACTCGTTCCTTTCCCTCCGTCTCCCTCTCAACGACGTCCTTCTCCGCATCGTCGTCGTCCTCCTCCTCAGCCAGCCCTACTACTCCGCTCCATCCACGTCTCAACCCCCGTTGCCTTCTTACCGCCCTCGTGCACCCTCCCCCCTCTTCAACATTCGCCTCCTGTTTCCTCGGCGCCGACGCGATCCTCGTTTCCAGGTTGCAAGTGCCAATTGTATGGGGGGTGGAGAACTGACAGGGGTAATTCAACACATCTGGGGGGGGAGGACGGAAGGGAGGGAGCAGGAGTGCGCAGGGAGGGAGCAATGATGATGTGCGTAGTGGAATTATTACCCCAAGCCTTGTCCAGGGTTGCTTGTCGCCCACCGAGGATAGGATTGCTTTACGCTGCGAGGGCAAAGCTGCTCCATCAATATTGCTGCCGAAATCTGGCAATGCGAGATCGCTTCATCCAAGAAACAATGCATTGGCGCGCGCGTTGCAAATAACTGACAGACACATTGGGCGAAAGGACTCGTCCACCGAACTTTGGAACAGTTGCCGCACAGGCGAAGACCACAGAAAATGAACGATCGGGCTAATCCAACGGGGGGAGATCAACCCGCGCAGCAACCTTCCAGGGGAAAGCCGCCGAGATGGGGACCTCCCAAACTGTCTGAACCTACCCCCGAGCTGATGTGCCCCCAACGGTTTGGGGATAACTTTCTCAGACCCATGGGAAGTAACAACATTATCCCCAAGCCGTCAGACCCCTGGAGCCCACAGACCTGTGACCGCCCACGCGTCGAGACACGTCGCGCCCTCGCGCGCTCCCAGGAAGCCTCGCGCGAAACAACAATAGTTATCCCCGACCTCGATAAACGTCGCCCGCCATGCCCGCAATCGCGCAGTGGCGCAAGCGTTCCTGCCACGCGCCCCCCAGCAGAATAACGAGCCCTAGCCCCAAGCAAGCAAACCAATTAGTTTGGCGAGCTGCAGTCTGCCCAAACGAGGTGCGCCAGCGTTTGAGCCGAGGGCGCGCGCGCGCGCCTCCAAGCAACCGGTGCGCAACTTGCGAGATGTTCCCCCCCGGGCAGGGGTCGGAATACGCATTTCGTTGCGGATGATGCGAGAGAAGAAAGAGAAGAGAGAGAGAGAGAGAGCGAGAGAGAGCAAACACACAAAGCAACAAAAGGGACAGGGGAACAGAGAGGGCGAGACAGGGGGAAGGATGATGGAGGAATGATTAGTGGGACATGGGGGCAAGAGGATGAGGGATGGGTAAGGAACAGTGAGTGACGTCCTTATCTTCCTCACCCTGCCCTCCGTCTTCCTTTGTGGGTGGCTCCAGTCGTCTCAGTCCTGCCCGCATTCTCAAGAAAGCCTGCCAGGGTTGCTGGTGGCCATCCCCGTAGCCCTGTTCCAAACATATTTGGCTCTCGGCTGAGCTCTGGCGCCAGGGGTAGTTGTAATCCAATCCCAATCATTCGTTTCAACCTTGGCCTCACTCAGAGGCGTGGCACGGTGGGCACTTGTAGTCCCGTCCCAACGGCTCCCGCTTGTCCCTAGGCCTCCCCCTAAAAGGTACACGGTCTGCACTTTCGTGGACCAACCCGGGGTCACCGCCAATATCGCACAGAGACTTCTTGCGCAAACAAAATTTTGCCGCAGACCTTGCGCAGCAAATGCTACGGCCAGCTGTACTAGGACCTAGTACAGCTGGCCGTACCAACGTCGCCGCGTGTAATCGATGTGTGTCCCGACGTTGAGCGAATCGGGAAGCAAACGTTCAACTTCAATTCGTGTGGAAACGTGCGCGTGGTCACCTGACAACACTCTTGAACCAGACCATCGTCAACACCGAACGGAGCGTGAATCGTTCAATACACGTGGGCAGAGAGTGCCCATCTGTACTAAGATACTTCTCGACAGGCCCGTACACCTATCGGGGAGACGTAAGACTCGGGTACGGGGGACTCGGGTTGGCCCGACGGGGCCATCGTGAAAAGGACGAGGCCCCATCTGAAATTTGACGCGAGCCCCCGCTGCAAACATCCCACGAAAACCGGACCGTCAAAATCCAGAACGCGCTCGTCAAAAAGCGTCGGCAAACCCGAGTTCCGGCTTACTCGAGTCTTACGTTTCCCGGAACCTATCCATTCCTGAGGCCCAGGGGGGGTGCTCCAGGGTTTCCTCGGGGGGATCTCCAGAAGCTTCCTCCCCACTCTCGAGGGGGGGTCCTGAAAGGTCCTCGGGAGTCTTCGGCATATCGCTGGCTTTGCACTGCTGGAGGAAGACTTGGGCTGCCTGGCGGTGCTGTGCTCTGCACTGCCTTGTACCATTTCAGTGTCCTACCACCAATTGTATTGACTTGCTTTGTGATACATTGTTATGCACCGCGTTGTGTTGCATTGCTTTGCGTAATCCTTGATACTGCGTCGCCCTGCTGTGAAATTCCTTGTGTCGATGGCGGTGGCTTGCACCGCTGCGTCTGACATCGCACTTGCGATGTGTCGCTTTGCGTGGTTTGATCTTCACGGCTTTGCACCGCTGCACTGGCTTACTCTGGATTGCACTGCAAGTGCTGCGTTACATTGTTTTGGTTTGCATTCAAAGACTTAACCTGGTGGGTGTACATTACACTTCGTTTCATTGGGTTATATGGTAGAGCACCGCTTTGGTTAGCACTGCTGTGCTTTCAATCGCAGCGCCACGTATTGCCCTGCTTTGTTGTGCAATGGCTTTGCGTAATGTGCAGGTTACTGCTAGCTTTGCTTTGCATTACTTCGCTTTGCTGGACCTTGCTTTGGCTAGTATTCCTGAATTGCGTTGCGCTGCAGCTGATCCGATTCGCAATGCTTGAATCACGTCGCCCTCAGCTGCGTTGCGATACGTCGCTTTGGAGAAGAACGAAAGAGAGAGAAAGAGAGACAGAGAGACAGAATGAGAGAAAGAAGGCCAATAACCTTGGAACAGGGCCAATGGAGCCAACGGCAGCTCAAAATCGATCCCCGGACCCCTCCCGGGGGGGGGGAGGCCCGAGCGCACCAGTTTTCCGGGCTGCGTCCAGCCCGTGACGATGGGGCCTCCCCACAAAAGGCCCACTATCGCTGTCTCAATCCGCCCTCCTCTGATACTACTGGCGCCGTGCCTGGATCCTTGTTAGGTCGGGCACGTCCTTGTACAGGGGGAAAAATCAAACGTAGTTTTTAGTTGAAGAATAACAATACTCTGGGGACGATTTGCTCGATATGTTTGGCATTTGTTCGGTGCGCACTTGACTACACTTTCTATGTTTCGTCCAAAATCCGCCTGTAGGGTTAGGTCGGGCGTGTCCTCCTACAGGCGGATTTTGGAGGAACATGGAACAACTTGTCACAAATACCAGATCGATAGTCCAACAAAAATCGGAAAACCGTCCCCGTTCCATTTCTTAGAATACGTTTGGGCATTCCTCCCGTGGAGCTGCAGAGGGACATGCCCGATTTTACTGTAGGGGGACATGCCCGACCTAATCCTTGTGTTCGACCGCGCCGCGTCGCTGAGCGGCCCTGACCCGCGCCCGCTCCCGCAGCGCTGGAGCGTGGGGTAACCCTTTGGGAGGGGAGAGGAGAGAGGAGGAGGAGGAGGAGGAGGGGGAGGAGGAGGAGGAGGAGGAGAAGAAGGATGGAAGGAAGGAAGGAAGGAAGGAACCCAAGTTAGGAGGGCCAAGAGCATCAGGGTTGGTGGACAAGCGCGCTCCACGGCTCGCAAAAGCGCCCCGACCCGCCGCTGGGCCTCCGGCCGCGGTGCCTCGGCGCTCGGCGCCCGGCGGCGGCAGGCGGCTCCGCGCCAGGGCACCGCAGGCTCCCGTCGGGTCGGGCACGCCCCAGGATGAGGGAAGATGGAGGAGGGAGGGGGAGGGGGGGAGGGAGGGGGAGGAGGACAAGCTAGGTGCGCTCGCGTCATATCTGACGTCCTACCCCTCCCTCCCATCCCTTTCCATGGCGCTGATTTTCTCTATCCGCGGACGCGTGTCGTAGCGGACCTGTGGCTCCGCGCGCGCGTGCGTAGTGGGTGGTGGTGCGCGTGCGTGCGTGCGTGCGTGTGTGCGTGGTTGTGGTGGTGGTGGTGGTGGTGGTGGTGGTGGTGGTGGTGGTGGTGGTGGTGGTGGTGGTGGTGTGGTGGTGGTGGCGGTGTGGTGCTGGTGGTGGTGCTGGTGGTGGTGGTGGTGGTGGTGGTGGTGGTGGTGGTGGTGGTGGTGGTGGTGGTGCGGCGCAGTGGTGGCGGGCGGATGGGCGCGCGAGAAAGAGGCCCGCGCTGGGGCGAGAACGCCATCCTGAACGACGGAGGCCAAACACCGATCCGAAAAGGAGGCTCACGCTGCAGCGGGAGCACGATTCGGAACGATTCGGGAGCAGAAATGAGGCCGACGCCTCAGCGAGAGCAGCATTTTGGAAAAACGCAGGCGAAAACCCGTTTCCCGGGAATCCCGTGTGTAAAAAAACAATACGCGGGGGGGTCGGCGATCACCCAACCGCCATCAGGGGAAGAAGGAGAGTATGTTCATATTGAGTAATTGTGGAGGAGGAGGAGGAAAAGGAGGAGGAGGAGGAGGAGGAGGAGGTCCGTCAGGTTCCCTACAGGCGGATTTTAGGAGAGGAACCAAAAAGAGCCCCGAAAGAATCACATGACATCGCAAACAGCCCAGAGATCGTCCCCAGACTTCTTTTCTGATACTACTTTTGAGTATCTCTCCTGTAGAGGGACATGCCCGACTTCAGGTTCCCGCCGTGTCGACCCCAGCGTTGGTTCCTGGCACCGGGTTGGTCCACGGGCCCAGGGACACACAAATAAATACAGACAAATAACAGGATTCACCATATTTTCGATGCTTTCTGTGTTTTTGCCTTCCCCCCCGCTTCCCATATGTTCCCTTCTTTTCGGGGGAATCGACGATTAATTGTGTCTGTGTGTTTCTTTCCCTCCTGAGCTGGATCGTTCAGCCTGGAACGATCGGCGGCGTGCCGATCGCCCGATCGCTCCACATCGGGCCGACTCTGGGCCACGGGTGGCGTTCAACCTTGCACGCCCGCGGCGGGGTCGCCGCTGGTCGACACGACGCGAACCTACCGCAGGCGCGACTGGGATGCCGCTGCTGCCGGACAGGAAATCGACCTCCGCGATCAAAACTTTCGGAGCTCCGAGCGGAGTTCTTGGATCGGCGCCGGGCCCCCGCCCAGGGGCGCCTCTGGCGCCGCCCCTGGCGCGCTCCGCGCGACAGTGGGCGTCCAGCGCCGATCCAAGAAATCCGCCCGGACCTCCGAAAGTTATTGCTGATGCTCATGTTTTTTCTTCGAGCGATCGTTTGCCCTCAAAGGTACTCGTTCTTTTCCCCCATGTAGATGACAGCCTTCCCTGTGTCCTCGTACAGCCGCACTAGTGTCCTGGCCCAGAGCTGCCGCAGCGCCAGCCGCTCGTCGCCCAGAGGCCCCCTCCGCTCGGAGGAGTACCAGTCGTGGTCGAGGACCTCCAGCTTCCGCCACTTCGGCATGAAGAAGAAGTTCAGGGCCAGACGATCGAACGTCTGAGCCATGACCATGTGGTAGGTACCCCCGGGAAAGGTCACGGCGTCCCCAGGCCTCATGTGGAAGAAGTGCGTGGGGATCTGCCTCAGGTAGAGGAGCAACACAACGGCAGGAACATAAACTTTTGACTGTCCGCGCGGATTTCTTGGATCTGCGCTGGACCCCCCTCCCAGGCGCGCGGAGCGCGGCAGGGGCGGCGCTGGAGGCGCCGCCAGGGGGGTCCAGCGCAGATCCAAGAAATCCGCGCGGACTGCCAACAGTTTACACTAATGCAGTTTTGTCTTCCGATCAGAAGCGGGTCGCTCGCATGGGGGATCTGCCTCATCAGCATCGGGAAAACAATGTTTTTTTTGCGTCGGCGGCTAGGCAGAGGGACTGCGCTGGCGAGCAAAACGAAACGGGGCAACGTTAGACGAACTCAGCCACCATGCAGGATAGGCGGGACCATCGAGAACAAATCAGGCCGGGCATGTTCTCCTACAGGCGGGTTTGGGGCGAAAGTAAAAAAAAGTCCCCCAAACAAAAAAACTCAAAAATAGTCAAACATAGAAGAAAAATCATCCCCCGATGACTTGTTTTGCTTTGTTTGCATACTCCTCCTGTAGAGGGACACGCCCGATTTGAAGGAAAGCACGTCCTCAGGGAAACGGGTCCTGGACCCTGGGCCTTCCCCGGGGACGAGCTATTTCTCCGGCAGGTCGTTCTCTGACAGCCCCCGTGGCCCGTGGGGGGCCCAGGGCAGCCCAGGGCGGCGAAAGGCCTCAGGACCTGATGAGGCGTGTCGCTCTTGAAAGGCGCCCTGCTAACTTTTTTCCCGCGGCAAACGAAGCCTTGAACTACTAGTGACGGATCGCCAAAGCTAGCCCCGCACAAACGGAACCAACACAAAACAGGCGATCAGAAGGGCGACGACGACGAACACCACGAGAGGCCAAAGAGTCTCCACTCGCACCATGAGCGCTCTGCAAACTCAAACTTAGGATGTCCAAGCATGGAGGGGAGCTTCTCGACAGGATCCGTCGGGGGTTGCGGCCCAAGGTCCTGAGCCGAGCCGGGCAGTCTGCTCGCTCGAGCCAGGCTAAGTCAAACCGAACTTGCATCGCAACGGGTTCCACTCCACTCCTCCTCCTCTTCCTCCTCCTCCTCCTCCTCCTCCTCCTCCACCACCTCCCCGTTCCCCCCATGGCGACCTCAGAGAACGGATCGCTCGCGAGGTCCGCCAGGCTCGGCGGCTGTCGGCTCCGGAGGCCCACCGAAAACGCCCTCACCCAGGATGCAACGGGCGCCGCGTGGGGGGGGAGGAGGAGGAGGAGGAGGAGGAGGAGAAGGAGGAGGAGGAGGAGGAGGAGGAGGAGGAGGAGGAGGAGGAGGAAGAGGAGGAGGAGGAGGAGGAGGAGGAGAAGGAGCATGAGCATGAGCATGACTACGTGACAATGTCAGGAGAGAGGAGGAGGAGGAGGAGGGCAACGAGGAGGAGGAGGAGGAGGAGGAGGAGGAGGAGGAGGAGGAGGAGGAGGAGGGGGAGGAGGAGGGAGGGAGGGAGGGAGGGCGGGAGGGACGGAGTGACGGAGGGCGGGAGGGAGGGAGCGCTGTCGGGGCGTCCAAGAGGGGTGCGCCCAGGAGGGGGGTGGGGCGCAAATCATGGCCGGCGGCCCGTGTGCTGTCCGGGGGGGGGGGGGCCCGCGGGACGGCGGGCAAAGAGGAGAGCCGCCGTGAAATACGGGGAGACGTCATGGCCCCCGCCATGATTTTTTTAAAATATAAAATAATTCTGAGGGAGAAGATGGGAGCGGACCGCAACATTCAAGATTCGAGAGGTGAATATCATGGCCCCCGCCATGATATCCACCTCCCGTCTTCCTAGTCATCACCCCCCTTCTTGGCCGCCCCCGACCCTGGAGAGGATGTATCTCGATTCTGGGCCCGTCTGGGGATCTGCCTCAGGAACGGATCCCTCGCGAGGTCCGCCAAGCTCGGCGGCTGCCGGCTCCGAAGGCCCGCCGAGAACGCCCGCACGTAGTCTGGGTGGACGAGCAGCACGTCGCTCTCGCCAGAGACCTTCGAGAGCAGAAACACCCACACACACCCTCAGAATAAACACCCTCCTCCTTCTCCCCCTCCCTTCTCCTCCATCCTCCAGCCCGGGCTCAGATCGCCTCCGCCGGAGGTCGCGAGCCCAAGCCAGGAGGCTTCCCGCCTCTGCCCTCCCCCTCTTCGCCCCTTTCCCCTTCCACTCAGACCGCGCCATGTCCGTGCCTCCCTGGCGGGCGGCCCCGCGCCCACGGCGTGCTGCACCGGAGCGACGTGCCCAACGCCTGCGGGCCGAAGGCCGAGCCGTGCAGGTGCTCCTTCGCTGCTTCGACGAGCTCGGGCGGCATCGTGGAGGTTGTCCCTCCCGGCTGGGGGCGGCGCTGGCCACAGCCCTTCGTCCACCGCGGGCGGAGCCAGCCAGCGTCCAACAAGTTTTTGCCCAGCCAACCGCAGGAGTTCCAGCCTCAGGAGTACCAGCAGCCGGAGTACACGCAGGAGGGGTACCAGCAGCAGGTGTACAGCCAGACCGGTCCCCTGCCGCCGCTGGAGTATCTGCAGCTGGCGTACCAGCAGGCGGAGTTCTTGCAGCAGAAGTGCAGCCAGTCCGTTCCCCTGCAGCCGCAGAAGTTCCAGAAGCAGGAGTTCCAGCTGGAGGAGTTTCAGTCCGGTCCCCTGCCGCTGCAGGAGTACCAGCAGCGGGTGTACCAGCAGGCGGAGTTCTTGCAGCAGGGGTGCAGCCAATCCGGTCCCCTGCAGCCGCAGGAGTACCAGCAGCAGGGGTACCAGCAGATGTACCAGCCCGGCCCCCTGCCGCCGCAGGAGTACACGCAGCAGGAGTTCAGCCAGCCGCAGGAGCTCCACTTCAAGCTGTAGCGCCCTCTTTTTTGCCCCACAGCCCTGCTGTGGCTCCAGGCCACACACACTTCAGAGATGGCCAGTCTTTTGGGCTTTTTCGGCCCGTCGTAGCGGCCGCCCGGCAGGCGCCGCCTCTTGACGCAGTCACAGTCGCGCGGCAGCGCGGCTACAGTCCCGCGCTGCGCAACCTCGCCAACCGGCCTGAAGCAGCAGGCCACAGCGCACAAGTGCTTGCAGCGGTGCTCCTCGAGACTCGAGGCCTCGTGCACCCTGCCAGGGCACTGCTTGCTCGAGGCGGCCCTGGAGACTGACGCTTCGCTCTTTTTGAGGGGGGGGGCCATGTCTGGGGTGTTCATGCGCAGCCTACTCCGAGCCGCTTGTTCACCTGACAAAAGTTGATTGGCCCCCCTCCACCTAGCAGCCGGCCTTTTTCAGGCTGCTGGACGGGTTCGTCTGGTCCCTGGGCGTACCCTCGACCCCGTTCAACGGGGTGGGCGGGCGTGAGGGACCCGATGTGCTCGTCCTCTCTCTCCTCCTCTCATGGCCTACGATTGTCCGGTCCCTCCTCCCAGGCAGCGCTTGCGATGTTGCACTTTTTCTCACGTACGTTGTCATTGCTTCACATTGCTATTGTTCATCCCTCGTTTCACCTTACAATTGCCCGGTTCACAATACAGCCACCTGGGACACCCACCGAGGTGCACGCCAGCTGCTCACCCCCGCGTCAGCAGCGGCCTCAGAGTCCCGCTCGTTTTCCCAGGCAATCTTACCTCGCGCTTGCAGTTCGGGATGCTTCTTCAGGCAGTGCATGCAGACATCGACGTGCGATGCAATGGTGGCGCACTCTGGGCAGCGACCGTGCTCTCCTCAAAGACGGGCCTGCCCCCTAAGGGGGCGGATCACACGGGAGAGTACGGCACGAACGTACGGCCAGCAGTTTCTTCCCTCAACTCGCACTTAGTTTTTCCGCCATCAGTCACACAGGGCAAGGCTTGCAGCTCTCATCTCAAGAGCTCCGCGGTATCTTCAGTGGACCCCCTCCATCCTCCTCCTTGATTATCCCTCCTCCCTCCTCCCTCCCCCAGCGCGCTGCTCAGCAGCAACAAGGCGGTTCGACCGCCCACGGCCATTTTGGCCCTCCGTCCAGCTCCTCCTTTCTACTCACGGTCTACTTAATTTGGGTAGGCATTCCCAGGCCAGATACTTCTTTTCTAGCCCTGCACTGCTCTCTGCCTCGAGGGCTGCCCTGCTATGGGCAACGAAGCAGGGCCCCGCTGATGTCTCTCTTCGCACGGCGCTGCAAACTCCTCCTCTCTCTTATATGATTCCTCTCTTCCCCTCCCGCAGCGCCAATACCTCTCTCCCGACAGTTTTCGGGACGAGAGCGGAAGCAGCTCAGCGTCCATGCTCTCGGGCTTCTCGTGTGCAGCCTGTGCCAGTCCTGTTGGCCGCTGCGCTCAAGCTAACTTGCAACGAGCTAAGTCTAGTCAAAAAAGCCTCCATCCTCCGGCCTGGTCCTCCCTACTCCTCTCTCATCCCTCCTCTTCGTCCTCCGCCTCCTCCTCCTCTGCCTCCTCCTCCTCCTCCTCCTCCTCCTCCCCCTCCTCCTCCTCCTCCTCCTCCTCCTCCTCTCCCTCCACCGCCCGCCCTATGTCCCGAGCCTGTGGCAGGGTCATCAATTCGTCGTTGTCGTTGTCGTCGTGGTCGTCGTCGTGGTGGTGGTCGTCGTCGTCCTTCTGGGTCGGCGGCACTGGCCATAAGGCCTTCACAATACACTCTCAGAATAAGCACCCCGACAGGCGAAGCAATCAAGGAAACGCACCCAAGGGAGGAATCGAAGAGGGAAATGCTGTTCAGTAGTTTTCTCGACTGGGATTCCGGATCTGCCTCGCTATGCCATTGCTCTTGGCTCACGATGCGAACGGCCCGCACGCGAGCTCACACGAGGGTGATGTTGCGTTGACCCAAGCAAAGGAAGGGCTGTTCAGCAAGCGCCCAGCGCTGGTTCGCAAACGCCACTTCTCGGGGCTGGGGTGGCCATTTTCTTCCCTCGAAGCCTGGAGGTAGACATTCGGCTCCTCGTCGTAGTGGAATCCCCCCCGCACCGGCCCCATCCACAGGAAGCTCTGCTGCCGCAGCACCTCATGCTCCAGGCCGAGGCTCCGGACCAGGTCCGGGAGCCTCGCCTGCAGGTTGCTCAGGCGCTCGCTTGGGTGCCGCTGGAAGTGGTCCCGGCCCCTGGGTGGCCTCAGCGTTCCCGGGGAGGCGCAGATGGCTTCCAGGGCACCCCTCGCGAGGCCCAGGGGGGGGCCCCAGAGGCCCCTACGCCGGCGCGAAAAGCCAGGAGCACCGTGGGCCACGACTGGTTCGAGCTTCACCCAGGCTTGCTGTTGATGTACCCCACAGAGCAATCCGCCACCGTGCCACAAGGCACGAGTTGGAGCGCCGCTGCGTGGAGAGAGGTATGCGTCCTGGTGGCCTTGCCCCTTATCACAGCAATGGACATGGGCTCAAGAGTCACAGGCCCATGAATAGAGGGCAGAAAATCAACCCCGAGTATAACCACCCCGACACGCGAGGTCTTCAGTAAACGCGCCCAACAAAGGAATCGAACAGGGCAGGGCTGTTTAGTAAACGCCCAGGGTCGTTTAGTAAACGCAAATTGTCCGGTCCGGGTGGTCTTTCCTCTCTTGAATGGAAGTCGCCGTCCCCCATCCTCAGGATTGAATATTCAGGGGCTCGAACCCCACATTCTCAAACCTTCTGGGGTTCCTGGCACGCCTCCCGCGGTGCCACGGCGCTTCCCGCACGACCTCTCCGGAGCCGCGTGCGCTCCGAGACGGCCCTCGCGAGGGCCCCGCGAGGCCCCTGACCTGCAAGCCCCGGCGCGGCGGCAGGATGGGCCGCAGGCCTGCAGATACTGCGCGTCGTCCTTGGCGTAGTCGCTCATGAGCGCCTTGACCGAGCCGCCGCCGAACACCGCGGCGCCCCGTGCTGCGCTGATCGCCGTGCGCGCGCCGCGCCGGACGAACTCCTCGTTGCGCGCCGCGAAGGCGGCGAGGCTGGTGGGCCTGCAGCCGTTCGACAGGACCACCGCGCGGCTCGCGGCGGCGCCCTCCCGCTCGGCGAGCTGCCGCAGCGAGCTGTTGAACAGGTCCGCGGGGAAGAGGGGCCTGGCTGGTTGGGTTTCCCCCTCTTCCCCCTCCTCCTCCGCCTTCTCTTCCCTGTCCTCCTCCTCCTCCTCCTCCTCCTCCTCCTCCTCCTCCTCCTCCTTGTCCACGGTGAGGTCATTTTGATTGCTGCGCACAGACAGCACCCTCAAGCAGCACCAGCTGGCCTTAGCAGGCCCGCCGAGTAGTCCCGGCTGGCCTCGGCAGGCCCCCGAGTAGTCCAGGGCGGTTTCAGCACCCAGCCCTGGAGCGCGGAGCGCCTCAGGGGTGCCGCCGGAGACGGCGCTAGGGCGTTCTTGGCCGCCTGTTGAGGCCAGCTGGGACTATCTGGGGTGGCTGTCTGCGCGCAGCCCAAAGCCTTACCATGGACAAGGAGGAGGAGAAGGACGTGGGGGAGGAGGAAGATTCTACGGCATTCTACTCACCCTGCCGAACTTGAAGATGTGAGCCCCACTGCTCGCGCAGACATCTCACCTGGTTTGCAAAACCCATGCGGCGGCGATTGCGATGAGTGCATGGTGTTGGCTGGTGCATCTCTGCGGCCGCGCTAGCCCGCGCAAGCTCGTGCGCGCACTGGCCAGCTAGTTTGGCGCGACCGACGCGCCGCGGTGGCGCTGACCGCTGGGCACATCCCAGCGGGGGGTGGAGAGCTCCGGCGAACAAGACGTGAGTCGAGAGCTTCTGGACGCCGACGACGCCGACGACGACGAGGGAGCAGGGAGGACGACGACGGGAACGACGACGACGGCGACGACGACGCCAACGACGACGACGACAAGGATTTCGGCATCCGCGCGCGGCGGCCGCGCGCATGAGCCCCGCATGGTGTTTTTTACAAGGGATTGCGGCCGTGGCAAGCGCACGACCGATATTACAGGAGTTCGACGCGCGCGCAAAACTTCTTCGCGTGACCGAAGAATTGAAAAAAAACAATTGGTTTTTTAGGGTTCGGAAAGCGCGCGCGGGTAGACACGTTGATTTGTCTTGCATTTGTTCGAGGAAGTATGATACGATTCGTGTGATGTCATGAAGCTCGGTCTTGAAATGGTTGAAACCACAATGTGTTTGGAAGGATTTCGACCTGCGCGCGCGGCGGCCGCGCGCGTGCCCCGCATGGTATTTTTTACAAGGCATTGCGGCCCTGGCAGGCGTACGACCGACGTTGAATGCTTTCGTGCTCGCGTGACAGATATGTTGAAACATACATGTTTTGGGGGATTTGGAAAGCACGCGCGGGTATAATGTTTTATTTGTTTGCGAATTTGCTTCGAGGATGTATGGTACGATTCGTGTGATTTCATAAAAAGCTCGGTCTTGAAATTGTTGAAACCACAATGTGTTTGGAAGGATTTCGACCTGCGCGCGCGGCAGCCGCACGCATGTGCCCCGCATGGTATGTTTACCAGGGATTGTGGCCCTAGCAGGCGCGCGACCGATGTTGGCTGAGATCGACGTGCGCGCAAAAGTTGCCCAAGAATCTGGACTAGGCAGGAATGTTGGAAAAACATTGGTTTTGGAAGGATTCGGCATCAGCGCGCGGGCAGGTGTTTCAGAATTGTTGGGTGAGAAAGTCGTATGTGTTCACAGGTTTTCTTGAAGCGGGATGTTGAAATTGCTGAAAACACTGTTTTTTATTGAAAGACTTCGACATGCGCGCAGCGGCCGCGCGCGTGTGCCCCGCATGGTTTTTGTTTACAAGGGATTCGTGAACAAAAGTTGTGTTAGAACAACAAATGTCACCGTATAGTACGTTTTGCAAGGGAACCGAAGGGGGACCGATACCGGCCTGGCTGGGATAGTACGAAGTCACAGGTATGATGTACACAGGGTAAGAATCTTATGTGTTCGCATCGGTTCCCGAGGAATCGATAAGTCCGGGGGGGGGGGGTAGAACCAATCTCCTTTTTAGAAAGGAGAGCAAACGCTATATGGCAACGTAGCCGAACACCTTACCACATGACTCCAGGGGGGTGCACTCCTCGACGAGCCTCGCTCCGTGGGGGAGGAGGAGGAGGAGGCGGAGGAGGAGAAGAGGATAATGAGGAGGAGGCGGAGGAGGAGGAGGCGGAGGAGGCGGAGGAGGAGGAGGGAAGAGGCAGGAGGCAGGAGGGAGGAGGCAGGGAGGCCGGAGGCAGGAGGGAGGAGGCAGGAGGGAGGAGGGAGGAGGCAGGAGTGAGGAGGCAGGAGGCAGGAAGCAGGAGGCAGGAGGCAGGAGGCAGGAGAGAGGAGGGAGGAGGCAGGGGCAGGAGGCAGGAGGCAGGAGGGGCCTGGCGTCGAAGAGCGCTATCTCGCCGGCGAGCACCGCCGCGCGCACCGCCCCCCAGGCGGAGGCAACGCGCGGAGTGAGCCGCAGGTCCAGGGCCTCGAAATACTCCAGCATCTTCGGCGCGGCCCCGGCCCGAAGGCTCGGCATCGGGGAAGACCTGAGGACAAGACGAAGCCGGGGCGAGGAAGGATATCACCCAGGGAGGATAAATCGAGAGAATCTCGGAGATCCGGCGGCGCTGGAGGGTGTCTCGGGCGCCCTGGCCTGCTCATGGAGCGTCCCGGAACGCTCTGAGAGCGTTCCAGAACGCTCCGGAGTCAGTTTACCCTCGTCACAGCCCCGCCCGAGACCTGGCCATCGCCGATGCGTTGCCGACGGCGGCGACGCACCAGCGACGTTGGTGTGGCGACACTCGGGCTCCACATCGCCGCCGCATCGCTGGGGCATCGGCGCTGCGGCGAGATCCTCCGACCCCATCTGCTAGGACTTCACTTGGAGCCCGCCTGTTATTCTCTTGCACAGCTGTGTTCTAGAACACGGACCTCATTATTTTCATCCGTCGTCGTCGTTCGTTCGTTCATCGCTCGTCCTCTCCCCCCGGGCCACAGAAGAAAACTCCTGGAGGAAGCAGACGAAACCCTTCTGTCCCTCTTGGTGCAAGAGCCAGGGCAAGCGTGCCGCTTGTTATTCAGCGGGCAGAGAACGGTATATTACAAACTTTTCCGTCACCAGGGGCGCCTGTCCCAGGTCGGCTGAAAAGTTTATGCTTTGACGCGGCACCGTAGGGGTATAAACTTTACAGCCGCCCTGGGACAGGCTTCCCCGACGGAGAACAAGTTTCTGTTTGTGGATGCCCTAACAATGGACACTTTATCAATCCAATCATTAAATTCAACATGTGATTAAATTGTGTGAACCATGTTCTAAAAACGTTTATGTTATACTCATCCTCGCCTGCGCAGTCCTGGAATTGGCCATTCCTCAGCATCCCTCCACCCTCCTCCTCCTCCTCCTCCTCCTCCTCCTCCTCCTCCTCCTCCTCCTCCGCCCACCCCCCCGGGTCACGTCCATCATCGCCGATCTTGATTAGGGCTGGGGGGTCAGGCCTGCAGAGCACCCCACACGGACGTCAAGGGACGCAACCAACCTGTTCGGCCAAGCTGCCATTCATCGCACCACAGCAGGCGTCAAGCCAGGACTTTGGACATGGGCGAATGGTTGGACCTTGCACATCCTCGTCGGCTTAACCGGCGACGCGTTGACCACCTCGACATCCGTTTCTTGATGGTCCTGCGAGGAAGGCGCTCTCTGACCCTCGGCCCTAGAGGAGGAGGAGGAGGAGGAGGAGGAGGAGGAGGAGGAGGAGGAGGAGGAGGAGGAAGAGGAGGAGGAGTACTGAAGTCATCGCCATGGGACAAAAAGTGCCAGCTGAGCGACGAGAACAGGCGGGTCTTGCGCGAGAAGACACCGCAGCCTTGCGCCGCGGCCTCGCGCGGGCCGCCAGCGTGGCACACCGCGTGGGGAGCACAGGAAGCCTGCGTGCGCCCTTCCGCGGGAAGCTTGCGCGCGAACGTCCGCGCAGTCGACCTCCTCCTCCTCCTCCTCCTCGTCCTCCTCCTCCTCCTCCTCCTCCTCCTCCTCCTCCTCCTGTGGAGGCCTCCTAGATGGTGTCTACGCAGATGGGGTCGGAGGATCGCGCCGCATTGCCGATGCTTCGCCGATGCATCGCCGGCGGAAAATCGGGCTCCACATCGAGCCGCACCACTGATGCATCGGCGATGCGGCGGGATCCTCCGACACCACCTACTCGGACCCCATCTGGGAGGCCCAGGACCTAACGCTGGCGTTCAGGTGCGCCAGCAGCTCCTCGCGCGGGACTCTGGCTGCGGCGTACGCGGGCAGCGCCTCCCTGCGCGCAGCGACCGCGATGGCCCAGTAGTCGTACGGCTGCCGCGCCAGCACGGCCTCGGGGATGGCGCCGGCGCTCCGCCACGGCTGCAGGAGTTGGCCCTCCTCTGAGACGAAGCCAAGACGAAGACAACATGGGGCGAGGATAAATCGAGAACCTCTGAGATCCGGCGGCTCTGGAGGATGTCTCGAGCGCAGCGGCCTTCTCAGAGCGTCCCGGAACGGAATTATCCCCGTCCTGGCCCCGTCCGATCCTCCGCGCCCAGGCGGGGGTACTCCCTCCGGCAGCTCTCTACCCACGCGGCCACGTCGCCATGGTCGGCGCGCACCTGCGGAAAGTAGTCGCCACCCTGAGAGGGGTGCAGCCACCGGTAGTCCAACAGCTGTCGGCAGAACCTGCCCTCTGGATCGCGCGCGCCCTGGGTGAAGGCCGCGAGGCCCCAGCTGCGTTCCGGGCGAATGGGCGGATTCAGGTAGAAGGCGCCTATCACGCCCAGGAAGGCGATCCACGCCGTCTGCAGCCTCTGCTCACCGTCCGCAACGATGAACTTGCCGTGCGAGGGCACCGCACGCCCCGCCTCCACCTGGAGGCCTCCCGGATGGGGTCCGAGCAGGCGCGGAACGCATCGGGCTCCACATCGAACCCCATCGTCGATGCATCGGCGAGGCGGAGCGATCCTTCGTCCCCATCTGCTCGGACCCCGCTTGGGAGGCCCAAGCCGCCTGCTTCTCCGCCACGCGCCAGCACGCCAGCGTGCTGAGCGGCTGCCCCGACCCCAGCTGCCCCGACAGGAGCGGCGCCAGCGCGCGGCACGCGAGGAGACCGCAGCACGCCAGCGTCGGAGCCGCCGCCGCGCACGCGCGGCACCATCGGCGTGAGCCCATGGCCGCCGCTGGCCATGGCCAGCCACGACGGGCAGCACGGGTGCTGCCAGAAGTGCCCCTGGCCCAAAGCGCCCCCAGGAGTTCCAACGAGGCCCAGACGGCCTCCAGAGGACCCCTCAGGCGGCCCTGCCCCGCTTCCTCCTCCTCCTTCTCCTCCTCATCCTGTTCCTCCTCCACTCCTTTTCGTTCTAAATATTGTCTCCCTGTCGCACTCCGAGGCCAGTTTTTAATGCGGTCTGGGCGTTTCCCCTGGAAATTTCCTAACATTTATGACCCTGAAGCTCAAAACCGACAAGAGTTTCACACATCGAGGGCGGGTGGTTTTCAACATGTGGCTCTGGCCTTAGCGCCGCGCACATTCAGTTCAAAACATTGCAATAGTTTCACGGGTTGAGGGCGGGTTTTCAAAATGTGGCTCTCGCCTTAGTGCCGCGCGCATTCATTTCAATATTTTGCAAGAGTTTGACGGATTGAAAACGGCTTCTTTAAAAAATGTGGCTCTCGCCTTAGCGCCGCGCATACTCGTAGTAAACATTTGCAACAGTTTCACGGCTTCTCATGATCATCGTACCAGGCATATTGTTTCGGAACGATTTGGGATTATCAAGGCGCAACAATTACGTTGATTTGCGGTATTGAATTCCCCAGAATGGCGTTGTGGCACGATTCAAAAAGACGCAACAATCAGATTGTTCCGTGGCGTTGGAATCCCGTGAACAAGGTTTTGGCATGCATCAGGGTCTTCAAACGGTTGTCTACCAACGAGGCAATTCCCTCAGTGGAAGTGAACCCTTCTAGGGGCCCGTGAAGAGGGAGCTTGGAGGGATGGTTTATTCCAACATCGTTGATGACTCTTGGGTTTGCACTGGTTCTCCTCCTCCTCCTCCTCCTTCTCCTCCTCCTCCTCCATCCCCCTCCTTACCCCACTCCTCGTCCTGTCCTCTCGCCTCTCTCTTCCTCCTCCTCCTCTTCCTCCTCCTCCTCCTCCTCCTCCTCCTCATTCTCCTCCTCCTCCTCCTACTACTCCTCCTGCTCTTCGTCCTGCCCCCAAGCCTCTTCCCTCTTCGCATTCTCCTCATCACCCTCACTCCCTCACTCACCTCATCTACCTCAAGGGGCCCCAGGGGCTCAGTGGGCCCCGGAAACGGCATGGCCGTTTTTTCACCGTTTCCGAAAAAGTGTCGCTTGAACATGGAAGCGGTAAAGAAACGGCGAGCGGAAACGGCAACAAAAAGGCTCCAGGATTGGAACCGGAGCCTGAACCGGTCACAAAACGGCGACGGAACCGGTAAAAAAACGGCGTCGGAACCGGCAAAAAAAAACGGGAAAACGGAACCGGTAACAAAACGGCCCTGTCGTTTCCAGGGCCCACTAAGCCCAGGGGCTCCCAGGCGCGGCGCGACTCTGGGGGTGCCTGGGGCCAGGGAGCACCTTCGGCAGCCCCCGAGCAACAGGTGGGAGGAGCCGCCCGGCGGAGGCTCGAGCCAGAATCGTCACGGTGCTCCGCTCGATCGCTCGATCGCTCGAAGAGTTCGAGGCTCGATCGAGGCTCGGTCGCTTGCTCGCTGCGAACGGAGCTCCATCGATCCTCGATCGAGCCTTGTTCGATGGATGGGTCGCTCGAGCCTCGATCGATCGCTCGATCGATCGAGCTTGTTGTGTGCTTGGGTCGCTCCTCAAATCCGACCGCAGGGCCGAAGGCAAAAAGAGCCTGTCGGAGCTCGCCGCTATCGTAAATCAGACCCGCAACCCCGGTCGAGGCATTGTCAGGCCTGAACTGAACAATTCACACGATATGCGATCGCGGCTGATTGTGCCACACGGGCATCAAAGAGAGGGCGGCGACTGCGTGAAACTGTCCTGAAGGCCGTCTTTGTCAGCGCGAGCCTTTCCTCGAATCTATCCCATTCTAGTTTAGGACGTGGGGCGGTGCCTGCCACGCCAAAAAACAAAAACACTTAGCCAGCTCGACGAAGGGCGCTCCTCACTCCTCCGCCTCCCTCCTCCTCCTCCTCCTCCTCCTCCTCCTTTTCCTCCTTTTCCTCCTCCCCCTCCTCCCCCGCACATCCCCCCACCACACCCACCCCAACCGACCTCCCTGCCAGCGAGCCAAGGTGGAGGGCGGGACGCCGCGACTCCCGAGGCCTCCCCCGGCTCTGGGCGCTGCGCGAGCCCGCGCCCTCCAGCCCATGCCTTCCTGGCCGGAGCTCGCAGCCAGCACATCGCGCCGCCGCGAACGGAGAGCCCGCTGTCGTCCAGGCTCCCGTAGACGCGCTCGCGCGCTGGCCAGGCCAGGCGCTCTGCGGCTCATTCTCTTTCATCTAGAGGAACACAAGAACTGCTTCAACACAAGCTTGTGACGGTCCGCACGGGTTTCTTGGATCAGCGCCGGATACCCCTCCCTGGCGCGCGGAGCGCGCCAGTGGCGGCGCTGGAGGCACTGCCAGGGGGGCCCCAGCGCAGACCCAAGAAATCTGCGCGGACCGCCGAAAGTTTCTGTTCATGCGGTCGTTTCTTCATCGATCATCGCGCCTGGCCTGGCGCGGAATCATTCGTCTGGCCTGGCGTCGAAGAGCAATCGCTCGGCAAAGTCCCTCCCCGATCTGCCATCCCACCCTTGGGGTGCCTAGCCAGGGGCACCCCTAAAGTCTGCAGCCAGCTCTGCCGCCGAGGGAGATGCATGCGGCGAAACATCACAGCGAGCTCTCTGCGCCAGGACATCCTCGCAAGGTGGAGGAGATAAATCTGCCGATCAAATCGTGCAAGCACCGCATGCCCTTCATGACCAAATGGAGAGGTGGAACTTTGCTCTCAAAACATACTGCCTGGAGGGCCTCCCCGAAGCAGTGACGTAGACACTGGCTCTCGCGACACGCAGGGGCGAGGGAGACTCACGGGAGAGGGGGCAAGGACAGCACGAAAGATTTCCAACCGATGCCGAACCTACATCTACGTTGCTAGCAGGCGCAAAGATCTCGCAAAAACAGACATGGCTGCTCTAGCACTGGCTGCTGGAAATGCAGCAGCGGCTTGCTTGACATGCAGTACGGATCAAACAAGCTAGGCTAAGTGGCACAAAATTGCTGCGCCAAAGCAAAGGTTATATGCACAGCGGATTAGCCAATGCCCAGCATGAACTCCAATCCGGATCGCACCTCACTCGGTCGAGATCGGAAAGTGCAAGTAAGGCCGAGAGGAAGAGTGGAGAGTAGGGGGAAGAGGGGGAGGAAAAGGGCGAAACGGCAGGAGAAAGAGGTGAGGCAAAGGATGGCGAACGGCATCGAGCCTCTCTCACTCCTCACCGGCGGACTTGTCCACGCATCGGTCCATATGCGATTCGAACACCATATCGATGAACGTGTCTACGCTGATCTGGTGCTCCAGGATAGATTTTGCCGCGTCCTTCATCTTGCGCATCGACGGAGAACTTCTGAGTGTCCCGCCCGTGCTGGCACGATCACTGGAGTTCACATCCAAGTGATCAAAGATATTCTTAGCGTTGCGTTTTGAGATTCTGATTCCCATGGCACTCAAATCCGCCGACCCCTTGTGGGTCTCTAGGCGTGTGAGAGAGTTCCCCCCCCCGACCCCCCCCTGGGACCAAAAACCGGAGATTCGACCCCCCCTCCCGGGCCGACCACGAGCGCATCACGGGGCTCTTTGGGGCCCAAAAGAGGCTTAAGACGGGCCCAGAAGGCCCCAAGACGCCTCCAAGACGGCACACGAGGGCCCCGAGACTCCAAACGAGCGTTCTAAGACGCCCAAGATGGCCCCAAGACGAGGCAAGAGGCCTCCAAGACGGCTCAAGAGACCCCCAAGAGCAGTCCTCAAAAGGGCAGAAGAGCCGAAAATCGTCAAATTCCTATAGGACACCGTACATTTGGATAATTTACGACTTGTCGGCTTTCACGGCGTTGAAGACGGTCGAAGAGCACCCCAAGACCGCGCCAAGACGGCCCAAGAGGCCCCCAAGAGCCGCCCAAGTCGGCCCAAGAGGGCGCCTAACCGGCCCAAGAGGCCCCCAGGACGGCCCAAGTAGGCCCCAAGACGACCCCAAGAGGGGCCCAAGAGGGGGAGCTTGAAGCGGCAATCCGAGCCTTCCGCCCCAAGACGGCCCCAGAAGGCCCCAAGAGGCCTCAAGAGGCCCCCGAGACGCCCCCAAGAGGCCCCAAAAGGCCCCCAAGAGAGCCTAAAACGGTCCCAAAACGGCCACCAAGAGGCTTCGAAACTGCCTCCAAGAGTCCCGCGAGAAGCCCCCCAAGAGATTTGAACCGACAATCCGAGCCTTCCGCCCCAAGACGGCCCCAGAAGGCCCCAAGAGGCCTCAAGAGGCCCCCGAGACGCCCCCAAGAGGCCCCAAAAAGCCCCCAAGAGAGCCTAAAACGGTCCCGAGCGGCCACCAAGAGGCTCCGAAACTGCCTCCAAGAGCCCCGCGAGAAGCCCCCCAAGAGATCCCAGCGATCACCGCGCAAACCTCATAGCAACAACCCAGGCACGGTGGCAATGCGGATTTCCGGTCGTCACCCCATTTGGCGATTATAATATGAAAGGCGGTGAGGATGGACCGGACATTTAGCCATGGCGGCCCATGGCGGCCCCTGCAACATTGTACCGGGGCCCCGTGGCCTAACGGGAGCCGAACATGTAGGCCTATTCCCCGACCTCTGCGGTCCGGACTTTTTAATCCAGGGGGTTGCACTCCCCGCCTCTGCCCCCCCCCCCCCCCCTTTTCCTCCCCAGCACGCGCGCCCGATTGGGCATCATTTGCAAGGCTTGCATTTCAGGGTGCCCTTCTTTGCATCGCGCGCTACGTTGGCAGGGTTCACGGAGAACGCCGACTTCGGTAGTCTTCTCTTGCACGAGCCGCTGCACTGATACGCCTGGCAACTGCGCGCTGTGAACCCGAGTTCCTTGCAGCCTCCGCACGCCACTTTCGTTCCTGTCGCCGCTCGATGATGTTTCTCTTGCTTCTGCTTTAAATGTTTCGTGTCCGAGAACGCTTCTCCGCACGCCGCGCACGTCAGCGGCTTCGCGTCCGCCTCGGCTTTCCATTTGCGATTCGCTGCCTCCGCATTCCCCCGCCGCGCCTCCTTCTCTCGCCCCTCCGCGCATTTCCGACAGAGCCTCGTCCCTGCCACATGGCGCTTCTTCTGTGCGTCCGACACGTGGCCCTGCTCAGCAAACAGCGCCAGACACGTCGCATTCGAACATCGCACTGTCAACTTGCTCTCCCTCCACTTTGCGTTGCCCGCGCGCGAGTTCTGTTGCGCCTTGACATCACTGCACTTTACACAATACAAGGTCCTAATCTTCTTCGTCCCCCCCCCGTCGCCGCCGCGACGACTCGCATCGACACTCTCGGCTCTCGTGGCCCACCCTCTGCACGTGGTGCACCATTTCTCGTCAGCGTTCTTCATCTCTTCCGTGCACTCTTTGCAGAACGCCGGCCTCTCCTTCCTCTGGAACTCGTACTTCGAGAACGCCTCTACCAGCAACCTCCGCCGGCAACGCTCGCACTGATCTCTCGGCATCAGCTCCGCTTCCCATTCATCCCAATCTACGGTCTCCCCCCGCAGCACCTGCAATAATTTCTTCGCGCCCGCCATCTCGCCTGCGTTGTGCGGCCTCCTGTCAAAAGGCCGGAAGATCAGCAGGTTCTCCCGCCTGCGCACGCGCGTGATGGCGACGTAACTTGACATCCAACTCACGCCGCGCCCTCTTTCAAGGTCCGCTATTACTGCTCCCATGGTCCGGCCCTGTGCAGAGTGCGCCGTTGCTGCAAGAGCCGAGGTTATCATAAACTGGGTACGTTTCACACTCAACACAGGGTGCTTCCGATACCCATCCAAGAACCATTGCCGCCCTTTCGACGGGAAGATCGGATACAGCCCCGGCTCCCACCCGGGCAGGTGCCACTCCTTCGTATGGACATCCAACACAAAATCACTGTCGGTAGATGCAACAACACTTCCTCGTCTTCATCTCCCACGACCTCGTCCTCGTGCAACGCCCATCCATGGATCGTCGCTGCGCGCCCCGTCAAAAGTTGCTTCTTTGACCGATCCAAGCGGTCCCCCAAAGCCACGGGCATCCCCTTGGCCAGCGGCAGCCACCCGGGCAAGCTTGCGCACTCCTTCTCGTGGTACCCCAGCCAACGTATCTTATCATCCACCGTGTACGGGCGCCTCTGTTCCCCCCCATGGCAAGGGCGGTCCCTGGCTGCGACCCAGAGCAGCTGTTCTCCTCGCTCCTTGGCCCACTGCACGGCTCTCTGCTTTCCGACGTGGCAACGAATGTCCTGATTCGCATAAATAGCGACCGCTTCAAGGAACTGTTCCTCCCGAAACCGCGCGTCTTCGGGCGACGACGCGACGAGCTTCCTCTTCTGTCGCTCAACTTTGCAAGCCTCACATTCGAGCTCGTTTTGCTGTGCAATGGCCTCTTTGCATTCGAGACAGCGCGCGTTCCCGCACAACGGTGCGCCGTTCACCCACGACCCCGGCACATCCGTCGGTCTGCCATGCAAGAAATTGCGCGTGCGTTCAGACAAGTTGCCTCGGCGAAACTCGTCCTGCACTCCAAGGAACCAATCGTCCTGGCCCTCCACTCGCTTGCACTCCGTCAACTCAGTCATTCCCTGCACTGCGCCTTCGCCACCAGCGCCCCAAAAAATATACTGTCCGTGGTCCTCCGTGGCACCCGGCGCGTATTTCCTTGCGTTCTTCAAGTGCGACGTCGGAAGCGCATTAATGGCTATCCCCGACGGCGGCTCCAACTGGTAGAAGTCCCAGCAGAACAACGCATTCAAGCCTCCGAAAGCCCTGGGCGCGCCGCCCCCATCTACCTTCGTGCCACTTGCTGCTGACATGCACGACCGCAACTGCGAATCCAGCTCTGCCAGGAAGTTCGCGCTGACCATGCTCACCTCGTCCACTATCAACCACTTCCACTGCGACATCCGCTGCGCGGCCATCTCTTTCTTCGTCTTCTTTTTCGACTCCGCACTCCCATCGCCCCCCGCATTCGGCTCCTTCGTCTTGTGCACGCCGATCCCAAATGCACTGTGAATTGTATTCCCGTCCAGAGCTGACGCGTTTGTAGCCTGCAAAGCTGCGACCTGGAAATCTATGCTGCGTGTCCACCCCATCTCCTTTTCGAACAGTTCCTTCCGGATCTTGTCTATCACAAAACTCTTTCCGGTCCCTGGTCCACCATGCAACATCCACACGAGGGGCTGCGCATCGGAACGACTCTGGGCTTTTTTCGCACCGATCGGAAACTCCTGCGCCAGCACCCGATCTGCCACCTTCTCAACGACGCTACACTGCCCCGCGTTCAACCCGCTCTCCGCCAGCCCATTCCTCCACTTCCGCACACTAGACGCCGAGGCTTTCCTCGACGCCACCACATCCGGGCCACCTTTCGTTTCACCCGCGCCGCTTCCTTCTGCGGCTCTTGACGCCGCGGCCGCCGCGTGCGCCCCGTGCACTGCCGCGTCACCCCACCTCAACGCACCACCCCCTTCGCGCTGCTTTCGCTTTCCGCTCTTCCGAACGGTGCTCGCGCCCCACACGGCGTCGCCCCTGGCCATGGCCCCTCGGCTTTTCTGCTTCTCGCACTCTGCATCGACATTCGTCCGCTTGTCCTCTCTTTCCATGGACGCACCACCCACGTGCGTCTTCCGTCTCGTCGCCGCGCCGACAATTCTCGGATCCAGCTCTTCGTCGCTGTACAGCTCGTCCTCGTGCTTCACGAGATCGTCCTCCGTAACTGGTCGCAAGTCCACCACGCCCATGTAGTTCTGCACGTACCTCTTCGTTTCTTCACATGGCATGCCGTTCTTTACCCATTCTAACGACGCCTCCGCCCACGACCCTAGCGCTCCGCGGAAATTCCGCAGGTGCGGTACTCCACATTCGACATCGTCAAGAAGTGTGAACGCCCTGAAATATACCATCAACAACAGCCCGTTCCTGTCCTCCTCCCCCGCACCGTGTCTCGGCTGCGGCGCCCCATGAAAACTTGGGTTCCTCGGGCGCTCGTTCCGCACCAACACCCACGTGTGCCTCAAGGATTCTAGCTCTGGAATATCCGGAAACGGCACCCAGGAATAACTGCCGCATGCGTCCTTAATGACATAGTCCACTCCGGCTGTGAGCTGGGCTCCCGGCCGCGCCCCGCCTGCGTCGGAGTTCGTTCTCTCCTGATCAGCCTCGCGAACCTTCTGCATTCCGGAATGCGTCAGTTCAGCCTGGTACTCGTTGCTAGCCGCAGCTGGTATCTCGGCGCCGCTACGGGGAAATGCAGCCAACTCGATGCGCCAATATCGCAAGAACTCACACAACGATAAGTGTGCCAAGTCGGGCGCACCAGGAGCGTCTAGCGGGCGCATGCCATACAAGTACACTGGACTCTTCGACACAATTCGAACCTTTTTTCGACCCTTCTCGTTTGTCCGCTTCCAGGATCCCCGACGCCGTTGCGGCAACATCGCCGCCGTCAGCACACATCTGCTCCGCCATGCGCACTGCTTCTGCACCTGGGATCATGGCTGTCTTCGCAGTCTTGATACTCTCGGCACCAGTCACGTCTCTGGGGTCTCTGCACGCTCGCAGGTTCGCACTCTCCTGCGCTGACCGCACCGCGCCTCTCCCGTGCATGTCACTGAGAAACCTCTTCATGTGCCTGTTCGCTCGGTATGTCGCGGTCCTGTCCTTCGTCTGCTCCGCTAGCGCGTGGTGGCCTTTTTTGATTTCCCTCACCTCGTTGAACGACGGGGCACACCGCTTGCACTGATAGTCCGCCGCATACCCCGCTGCTGCATTCTGCGCCCGTTGCGCTGCCAGAACCATGTCTATCGGCCGATCCGTCTCCCAGCACCGCTCTCCGCACACACCACTATCGTGCGTCGCTTCCGTCACTGGGATCCTGCACGGGATCTGTAAATCGCTGTTAAAATTCAACCCAACCGCGCCGCTCAGCATCGCTGGCAGTGTTCCGTTCAGGTTTTCTTCGTTCATGGGTCCGTGCAAGCACCCTGTCATATTCCTCCTCCCTGCTCGCGGCATCTCACGGTTTTTCAAAAACCCTCGGCACAACACTACAGCACGATCTATCAGCCACGACGTCCGCGGAAAAAAAGCTTTTGCACTGAGTCGCGTCATCATTCCTCTGACAATGTGCCAGCGGTACCACGCGCTGCAAACGCTTACTCCATTGGTGTACGTGGTTCTGTCGGAACTCCTGACCTTTTTGCACCCGGACGCCCAGGTACTCCTGCAACCACGATCGCCCCTCCTCCTCATCCCCATTCTTTCTTGCAACACGATCAGACGCGTACGGGGCCAGGTCCTTCGCGGGTTCCGTACTGCCTCCTTCCGTATCTCCCAACCCATTGGTCCGTCCGCTGTGTAGGTACTCCGGCGCTGCGACCAGATCTGTGGTCTCCCGGCACGTGGGCAACGCCTTTTCCACCTCCTGTTTCCTTCCCCTCCATCCTTCTACGTCTGCGTACTCCTGACGATTCGCGTTTCTCTTGTACCTCTTGTACTCCCCCGCCAGCCTCTTCAGCACGTCAGGCGGCAGCCGAACCAGTTCGTGCAACGGGGCGTGCTGGTGCAAGCATTGCACGAAGACCTGCACGTGCAGATGAAGACTTCCAGCCGACTTCTGAGCTTCAATGCTGCCGCACACCCCGTCCACTCGCCCCGAGCACCCGCCCGCCGCCGTAGCGTTGCTGCCGAGCAAATCCGCGCAATCACATTCTGGGCATTTCGGGCAATACCGCATCCCCAGTATGTACTCAAATACAAGGCCCACGATGACTCGAAACCCTTCGACGCCCGCCAGCGGGTCCCGGGCGAGCACTGCCCTTCTCTCGTCCGACGCGGGCACGGCATCCGCCAATATCGCCAGAGGCACTGCCATGTTCACGTCGTCGTCATCCTGTGCCCCTTCGGTGCCCGGTCCATTTTGGTCCGCCTGCTCGCGCCAGTGCCTTGTTACGTCATCTCCTGACATTTCTGGCGCGTGCGCCAACGACGGTTCCCACAATCCCCCGTGCGTGGGTCCGTGCAGTGCCCGCGCATTACTACGATTCACTGGATCCTTCTTTCGCGACCGCGACAATCGCACCATGACCAGGTTGCGCCGCTCGTCCGGAGACATGGTGAGAAATAGCGGCACCCCATGGGCTATTCGAGCCGCATGTGTGTCGTAACGCATGAGCGCCCGCACCTCGTTCGCCCCCTCAATCTTCCGAGCGACCGCACTGGCCCCTGCAGCCAATCGTCTCGCTATCGGGTCGAGCGACTGCACATACTTCAGTTTGGAGAAATCCCCGCGCACGTTCGTGGACTTCCCAGTGGACGGATCCTTGTACGTACCATAAAAGGCATCGACGATGCTCACGGCTGCCTTCTCGAGTTCTCCCTGCGAATACCGGCATTCCGTCTCTCCGTCTTTTCTATAGTCCGCTAAGCGAACACACCGGGCCATATCCACGGAACTTTGAAACAAAACCGACGACAGCGTGAAACCGAACCGCCACTCACGTCGGAATTGAAACTCCACCCGACGCGTCATGATGCGTGCCCACAGAGCCAGCTCCACACGGGGCGCCGCCGGCCCGCGTCGGTGTCGCGCATTCTCTTGCCATTCCGGCATGTCCGGCATCCCCACTCCGTATTTGAAACAAAACGGAAATGCCACGCCGAAAAACCATGGCACAAACTGGTTCATCATTTCGCGACCCGGGTACGCCACGTAACGGATGCGAGTCGCGTCCGTTTTCGGCATCTCCCAGAGCCGAAACTGCAGTGTCGTAATATCAACGTTGGCTGCGCAGTCTCCCATTCTACACGTCCTCGCCAGAGCGCGCTCGTCTCTCTCCCCACCGCACCGACACTCGGGTCTTTCGCACCTGCCTGTCCACGTACTTGCCAGACGCAGTGCGAAGCTTTTCGCTGTCACGTCCACTGCAGCTGCCTGAACGACCCCGTTTGCGCCTGGATCTCGTGTTCCGTGCCCTCCGCGCGACCTGCCCGACACATGTTCAAACGCACCCTGCCTCAATCTGTTTGCATCCACCTCGTCCACCGACGACTTCTCCATCATGACGACATTCGGCGTACGCAAGTCCATGTCGCGCGCAGCCGCTCCCACCGAATCTCGCGCCCCATCACAGGGCGTCGCGTTCTTCTGCACCATGAGTTTATCCAACGTGGTGTCGTGCGGAAGCAGCCGGACAATCTCTGGAGGCACACCGGCCTGCGGCAATTGATCGGCCTTTCGCTCCATCGCCTCCACGTTGACGTTCGCGATCGCTCGGTGCCCGCGGTGCTTCATCATCTTGATGTGGCGCTTCGCAACTTCGCGCCGCGCATTCGCCTGATGAATGAAACGCGGCAAGTTGTCCTTACTTGTGGCGTCGTTGATTTTCAGCAGGATCTGCGCCACCGACCCCAGTTTCTCACCCGCGATCGGCAGCGCCGAGTCGCCGCCCTGGCGCCCCTCCTTCTCGAGCTGACGGAGCTCGCGTAATATCCCCTGCCACGGTAACAAGAAGCTCGTAGCATTCCCACGCGCCGCCAGACGCCCGCTGTGGAACCCTGCGGCGCTGTCAAACAGGTTCTCCCTGCCGGCGCGCCTTTCCTGGTCGTTCTGATACTTCACCTCGAGCGAAAAGCAAATCATCGACGTGATGCAAGGGCTGCAGCAAATCATCTCCATCACCGTCATGCATTCGGTGTACATGGGATCTGGAGCATAGAACGCCATCAAGTCGTTCGCAAGACTCCGGCGCGGGACTGCTGGGATCGCACCAGCTCGCCACCGATACGGCCTGTCCACCTCTACCTTGCATTCCTCACAAAGAGGCACTCTGCATTCCGGACATGCCGTTCTTTCTCTCTTCTCCGGGCACCCCCTGTGGCACTGTTGATCTTCTGGGCAACACAATATTTGCACTTCGCCGCGGTTCGTCGGCACGGTCACGAGCCAATCGGTGAAGTCTTCATTATACCACGCACTTTCCAAGTCCAACGCTTCGTTTCCTGCCTCATACCGGTAGTCTCGTAAGTATGCGTCGATGCTGAGACGCTGTTGCACTTCCTGCATGGCCCAATCGCCAAAATGACTCACTACACTCGAGTCCGCCTCGGAAGCCTTGAAATGGGTTACCCACGAAATCTGGTTCCCTCGTCGGCTGTCCACCCAAGGAAACGTGCACGCGCATAGAAAACATATCGGAGACGCTATGCTTTTCTGCTTCGTTGCTTCCGCGTACCTGCCCAAACTCCTTCTGTGTAGAGAATATGCCGACAGCGGCGCGCCACCCCGAACGGCATGTGCCACGATCGCATGGTACGCTGCTGCGACACGGAGATCCTCATCCTCGTCCTCAGGATGAATCAATTCAGCAATTGGCATAACGACGGCACCGTGCACTTCGCGGACGTGTTCGTACAACTCGTTTTCGTCCTCCGACTGCCATGTACACCCCACAAACGCACAGTGAACGGCTGCCAACTCGACAGCCATATCTTCGGCCAACGCTCGTGACCACGGTTGGGCGGGATCGTCTGGATCCGCAGGCACCGTCGGGTGTCGCCGAACGCTTGTCGCGGCGACTGCCACGAGGAGTTCTCGTGTCCGCCGAGGATCTTTCGAGGACGCGTCTACACCAACGCGATATAATGCCTCTTGCATGGCGTCTGCAGCGGGGGTGACATCAGCGCTGCCCTCCACGCCCCCTGGAGGGTCTTCCCTTTGCCGTACTGCTTCGTCTTCGACGCTCTGCGCTTTTGCCTTGCCGTTCCCTTGCTTGACAGCTGTTTCCTCATCACCATCGTTTGCCGATCGAGTCAAGGTTCTCGCGCATTCGCCACCGCACCCAGCCCCATCTTTGCAGCATCCGCCGTTCCACGATGCAACCAACGCCTTCCTCGCTTTGCCGCTGGCCCCCGCGTTCGCTCTGGCCCGCCGCCGCGCGCATGTCACCGCCTCCTCTGCCCCGCGCCCCGTCACGGGAGGTGGAAGTGTAGGCGCGCCCGAGACGGCCCCTGTCGATTCCCCCCGTCCGCTAGCTGCCACGAAGTCTTTCGCAGGGCGAACCCTGGCGCCTAGTCTGCCCGGGGGTGAGGGTGGGCCATCTTGCATTGTGCCTTCTCTCTCGCCCCCGTCGGCCCCCCGCAACGAACCCTCATCATTCACCGCGCTGCCGCGACACGTGTCCGCCCCCTCGTGGCCATGGACGCGCATCCTCTTCACTGTCGCATCAACGCTGCCACTCTCATTCGTGGCCCTTTGCGCACTCGCGCCCGCCGCAACTCGCGCCACCTCGCCCCGAGCGTTCGTGCGCGGAGCGTTCGCGCGCTGTTCTGTGCCACTTGCGCTGTCGACCGACGGCAACTCGCCCCCGCCTCCTGCTGACGACGTTGTCCCACTTGCCGCAGCCCCGTCCGAAACAACGACGGCAACATCCTGCGTTCTGCCATTGCCCGGGCTCGCGCGCGGCCACCTTCCCTGGCTTGCGTCGCCGTCGCCCACGTCCGGGCCCACATGCCCTTCGACTCGCGCCCCCTTCCCTGTCGCCGCTTCATCGCCGCGCCTTGACGCAGCACGCGGGGCGCCACTTCCTCCGTCTACATTCGACCCCGCTTGTTCGGGACTCCTTGTCCCGCCCGCTAGTCCCCCGTCCTCCGTCCGATCCACGCCGACCTCTCCTCTGTTCGAGGGAAGGCCTGCCGTTCGCGGCGCCGACGATATCGACTGCCCGCCCAGAGTTTGGACGCGTTCGTAGACGAGCATGTGCACTTTCATATTCTCACCCTCTGGCCACACCGCTGTCTCCGCCGGATGTTCTACGACATGCGCCTTTTCGTCGTCTCGCAGCAACCACTGCTCTTGCCCATCCACATAGCTCGCGCACACGGGTACATAATGCCCCTTTCGCGCACATTCCCCGCGATGAAACACGCAACTCCGCAGTGCGTACATGACCCCTCCAACGCGCACCTGCCGACATGGCCTCACGTGGTGCGACCGAAGGACCTCCCTCCCTGCACGCGCGCCCCACGTCCATCTTTTCAATTGCATCCACAAAACTCCCGGAGCCCTCGCCATCCGCATCCGCTTCTCCGCGGAGGCATGGCCGCACGCTCGCGGACACTCCCGCCTATAATCTCCATCTATCTCCGACGCTCGATAGGCCTCATCAATCGCGTCCTGCGCAGTGGTGATCCGCGCGCCCTCGCAGGTCAGCACTGGCGCCTCCACGCAGGTCCGCGACAGCAGTTCCTTCACGCCTATTTCCCCTGCACAGAGCGCCCCCCCGCAATGGATCGATTCTGTGTTTGCGTAGCAGAAGGGCGCGGCCACCACCTTCGATCGGTCGGGGTCCAGCAGCTCCATCAGAAATTCGTGGGCATCTTCCTGTGCTTGGTGATAGAACACCTGTGCGACCGCCGTGGCAATAACGGGCCGGCTCCGCAAGTCGCCGGTCAGCTCGCGCAGAGCGACCCCGAACAGCGCGTCAAAATCTGGCTCCTCCAGGCGACTCTGCCCACCGCCGCGCCCCCGCTTGTGAAAACGCCACCAGTCCCAATGTCTCGCTGGCGCCGACGGGGCTGACCGAACCGCGCCCCGCGCGATGCGCGGCGCCAGCACCGCATGTAATGCCGCGTTGATCCAGCAATAGTTCTCTGGGTTCTTCAACCGTTTCAGCGGGGGCGTCGCTATCGGTTCGCCGTGGTGCCCAGTTTCCGAGGCTTCCGCCGCGGCCGGCGGGGGAAGCGGCCACGCGCGTGCCAATATCTCCCAAGAGCCGCAACCATTCAGTCCGCACTCCAACGTGGCCCCTTGCAACGTCTTCTCCGTCGACGCCACGCACTCTTCAAACGTTTCGCAGTGGACACCGTCTCTCCACTTGCGAAGACCATTCCGCGCAGCGTGGGGTCCCAACCTGGCGCACAGGCGGAGAATTGCGAGCGCGGGGTTCTGATCCACGCTTGAGAAACCACCAGCAGCACCACCGCCGCGAACGACACCCGCGCCAAAACGAACACCGTCGAACAACTGGACAGCCATTGTTGCTGCATCGCGGTGTCCATAATCTCGCCGACAGCCACGACAGCGCGAAGTAGCAACGCGACGGCGAAAGCAACAAGGGGCACCGCTACCAGAACAACCGCAGTCGTCTTCAATATTGATACCCATTCCACCAGACTGCGATGGTGACGCCCTCTGATATTTATACCCATAGTCTACACACACGAGTCGACTTATCCAACAGTAATTCCTTGGATTCGCCAACCGCCTCAACCAGCAAAAGCAGAATGAAAACGCGTTCCGGGGCCCTCCGATACCTCCGACAAACCAATAAAACACGAAGACGCGCTCCGGGGGCCCCCGAAACTTCCAAACAGCGGCCAAACAACGGAACCGCGCTGCGGGGACATCCGAGACCTCCAGCAAGACGGCAAACAACCAAAAAAATTTGGATCCGTGCCCCGCGCGTAAAAGGGCCTCGGTGGAGTCTAGCGTGTGCTGCACAACGACGCAACTCGTGATGGCCGACCTAGCGGAGGTTCTGTCATTTGGCTGATCAGCACGACGTCGCTCATGGCTTCCACAAGAACCAGACGGACGTGGTCGCACGCCTGTGGAGGATTCGCTTGCGAAGAGTTGTCGCCCTCTTCCGTGTTGCACTGAGGGTGGCACAGCAACGCCACGACGACGGTAGCAAACAGCGCCGCTGCGAATGCGACAAGCGGCACCCCAATGACAACGGACGCCACGATCGACAACAGCACCACCACCACGGAAACCGCGGAACGCGACACCACCGACACCGCGACTGCGACCCGCCATACCGCCGACACGGTGGTGGCAATCAACAGCGCCACCACCGACGCGACAACGGGAGCTGGCAGGCTCAGGGCATGAGCAGCCGCCACCACGCCAACGAACGGCAGCGGAACCAGAACGGCAACCCCGGTTCAACCCGGCAGCGCCTCCATGACAGTACCAACCATCACCACAACGGAACCCGGACGTAGCCCGAAAACAACACCCACGGCACCTCCCAACAACTGCACGACAGCGACCGCGGCCAAGAACACCACCTCCTCACCCAACTTGGAAACTCCGGCACGCCCGTGTAAAATCCAATCCTGGACTGAGGTCTTGTAGCAGAAACCGTCCGCCGTATCAGCGAACACGAACTTCTCCAAAAAACAACCTTGGCCCGCGTAGACATTCGTGCTCTGCAGGAAGAAGAAGATCTGCCACAGCCGCCGCTCTTCTCGTGAGCCCGGCACCAAAGTCGGCGGCCCTGCGATGGCCCCCATCTGCGTGACGAGCTGCACCGCCTCTTGCGCTCGTTTTCGTGATGGGGCGTGCAAAAGGTCCTGTTGATCGATCGCTGCAGAAACGACGTGGCCAGCATCGTTGAGGTCCAGCGCCCGACGGGCCTCGTCGGGGAAGCGCTCCTGGCACAAGCCACTACGTTCTCTAGATGTCGCTAAAACGTAGCCCATAAAGGATGACCATAGCGTGCGCTGATTCTCAAGCACCCCGAGTTCATCACCAAGTCTCGCCACTCGATTTGCGCAAGACTGGCCGGGGATATGTGCGAAACAGTCGTACGCGTCGCTGGTGAAAGATATGTCGGACGAGTTCGATGATCGACTCTGCTGGTGCACTGAGGGTAAAATGTTCGGTTCTGCCACGATTGCGCTGGCAGTGACTTTTGAAGCCTCCGCACCTGCAATGGTATACTTGCGAGCGCGCGGGCATTTCTGCCCCTCACGACGGACATGCTGAACGGCACCGGTTGCTCGGAGGTAGCAGCCGCTGGGCCTTCCCCAGCAAGCCTCGCAAGATCCAGGCGTAGCAAAAGTACACTTCATGACAAGAAGTTGTAATGTATGGATAAACAGATGGCTTGAAGAACGCCTGGGGAAGATGGCACCTGCAGCCACAAGAATGCCGGAGAAAAAATGGAATGGACAACGTGAGAGGGAAGACAAACTTCGGAAATATAAACGCACATGCCCGCGCATGCCGCAGAGTCGAAGATTCGGAGAGCGACGGATGAAAGAGTAAGGAGGAGGCCAGAGGAGAAAGGAATGAGGGAAGCAATCAGGGGAACGAGGGAAGCGGTTGTGGCAGGCGCACCCATATCAAGGATGTGACAGGCAACAGTTCAACGAAGAACCAATGTGTCAAACCAGATCGACGTCCAAAGGGTCCGAAGCCCGACAACGGCTCGCCGACGCCTACTCCGGAGGACAAGACCTGAGCGCCTCCGGAGGCTTCAGCAAAGCTTTCTAAACCTGGACGTTGCGGGAGGGGCCCGACCATGTTAGACATTTTTTCGATGGAGATTCGACCTTCGAATCCCACCAGCCCTCTTGGCGTGAGTGGTTGAGGGAGTCCGCTGTTTTCTCAACCCGCCTCTTCCCCTTCGGGGAGTGGTGCACCCCTCCCCCTACCCCCTCCCCCTGGACCTCGAGGGGGGGGGCCCGCGGGTGGTTGGAGCGTCCTTTTCGGCCCAAGACGGCGCCAAGACAGCCCAAGAGCGCTCAAGATAACCTCAAAGATCGCTCAAGACAAGAGGAGGAGGAGGAGGAGGAGGAGGAGGAGGAGGAGGAGGAGGAAGAGGAGGAGGAGGAGGAGGAGGAGGAGGGAGAGAACGAGGAGGAGGAGGACGATGACGATGGGGAACGGAGCGAAAAGGAGGTGACGTACTGCAGATCTCGTGTCCGGCCGAAGCAGCGGTGGTCAGAGGAGACAACAGTAGGGGGTGGTCAGAACGCGCCCCCCCATAATCAAGGAGGTGGTCAGAACGCGCCCGTCATGGCGGAATTGCTTCAACCGCTTCGCGAAAATAGTGCTTCCACCGAAATTCCACCGTACTTGAGGCAACACCACCGATATGGCGAAGGTTGGAGTGTTCATGATGGCGTGATTTATTCAACCTTCTCACGGCCCGCTCTGACACCAACCCCCGTCACTCCCCCTTGACCGCCTTACGCGGCCGGGGGAGCCACTGGGGACACCTCCAAAATGCTACGGGCAACCTTCAACCTCGGAAGCTCGCGCTGGCTCTGACACCGCGCCCGACGACGACGCCAACGGCCTCCACTATCGGTTGCGCCATAAGTTGCGCCCTCGGCCGCCGCGAAAAACAAATTCGGGCTACGCCCGCAAAAATGCCCTACGAAGTTCTCCATGCGCCCTCATGCAAATCAAGGGGTCGGCGGATGTGGCGTAAGCCTATAGAATCTTTTTGCAAAGCACTCTTCGCGATAGTATCTGTCCCGTTCACTTTTGTAAGTTCCTTCTTTGCCCACTCCTTGGCGCTCGCATGGGAGCCAGCTGCGTATGCTTTTGACTCCATTTGGCGACGTATGTGATCGCAGTCGCTCCAAATCTCGTTGACCTGAGCCATGATAGAGCTCAATACATCATCGTCGGGATCCACAAACGCCTGGATCGAGGTCAGCTCAAGGAGCGCGAGCGGCCCTAGGAGAAAGAGACCGATGACACACCCAGCAACGAAGAGACCTTTCCAAAACAATGCAGTGGACCAGTGAACGTAGTCAATGTTGTAGGACATGTGCATGGTGTACATACCCGCGACAAAGCACAACAGTACGGCCTCAAGCTGTAAGACCAACGCCAGGATGTTGCTCCAACGTGCCAGTTTCTCGATCAGCTGCTGGGCGGAGCCATGCTCCCCGCCGAGAAGCTTGTCCTTGACGTCGACATCCTTACCTGCTTCGTCTGGATCGCCTGCCTTGTCCAAGGTTGAGTACAGCTTGTTGCGAAGCATGCGAATGACAACCCATGTCACAAGGATGAGGAGCACGAGGATCCACTCAAGTTCGGCGTACCCGAAGATGTATGTGTCCTCTTCAGTTTTGTGCTGCTGAGACTTGATATAAACCATGGGCAAGCAGATGAGGCATGTAATGACCCACGTCTTCCAATTGATGTTTATGAGGTTGCAAATCTGATAGGCCAATGACTCGTTGAAATACGGGAGCCACGCGAAATTATGGTCGTCCAGCTGGTTCAAGGCCATGAATTGCTTCTGCATCTTTTCCGGCATTGGCTTCCAGCCCAGGATACTCTTGTCGGAGCCTGATACTACAAGCGCCTGGACTTTCACGCGAAGCCAAGAATAGATCCAACCCAGCAGAATCAGAGAGCATGCTGCGAAAGACACCAGCATATCGCAGAAAGTAAGCTGGGTCGCTGTGCGCGGGGAGATGTCAGGAACCACATTCATGATGAGGAACAGGGTCATCGCCACGATGCCGAATATCATAAACTCGGTGATGCACCTGTCAAAAATCATCTTGCTGAGACGATAGTCCTTGACAGCCTCCTCGGTGAAGTACTGCAACCGGTCGATGATGACGCCGTAGAAGACCATGCCAGCGAAGATGCCCCAGAACTCCCAGTTATCCAAGTCTACGGCTTTCAACTTGAAGATGTTTTCGCCGCCGCCTCCGCCGGCAGAGGCAAGCCAGGGCAACGCGCACGCCACAATAGCCACGTGAGCCCGAACGAGCGGGTTAGCGCAGGGAGCCATGGCAGCCTGCTCAAATTGGAAGAGAGCCTTTCACCAGAGCGCTAGGCTTTGAGACGAGCTACGGCCACAGTGGCTTGAGACACAAGCGCTGCGGAAGCACAAAGACATGGAGGAGGAGGAGTAGGAGGAAGCGCGCCGCGGTTGCGGCCTGCATGCACGTAACAGATTCCTACGGCTGCCGAGGCCGCAACCGATGCAGTCGTGATTGCGGCTGCCTAGTGCCCTAATCGTCGCAGAACTGTCGCGGCTGGTTCTTGTTCTTGGCGCTTTCGAATCATGCTCAGCGGCACGGTGATGGCACTGGATAAGGAGACGTAGTATAAGGAATCCATGGTCTGCAAGCCGGTGCATCTCCGTTCGAGGCTTGCCCATGGATATCACCGTCGCCCTCATCAGAGAAGGGATCCCCTGGGGTCTGAAACCTCCTTCAAATCCGCTACTCTATCTCCGTCGATCCACCGATGCATCAAGACGTTATCTGCGTCCGATCCACGACGTTATCGTCGCCTTATCAGATCGCATCCACGATGCGGCGTGATCCACCGACGTTCTCCGTCGAACCGATATGGGTTGCCTGGATTAACATGACCGAACTTGAGCTGGCAATCAACATTGCAATTTGAGTAGCCATAGCTGTCGCTTCAGCCGTAGCCTTGGCCGCGGCCTCAGATGGAGTCACCCTCGTTTAAATTGGTGCATTGACTTTGTATTTACATGTTGATTCACTGTGCTTCGTTTTGGCTGGCTTCGCATTGACGGGGCGACATCCGAACCCCAGCCTCACCAACCAGCGGCTCTCCTGAATCGACTGGACGTGTGGGTAAGGTTCGGACTTCGCCACATGTCCGACGAACTCCGAACCCGAACCCCGCCGCCCATCGAGTTACCCGAATCACTTGATCGGCGAAAGTAGGGTTCAGATCCCGCCACCGGCTTCCATCAGCAACCCCGCCCAGCCCTGTGCGGCTGTCCGCCCGCGGCCTGCCTGGCCGAAGCGTGGTCGATGTCGTCGTAGGTGACGCCACGGCCGCCTGCGGATGGGCACTTCTCCGGCGGTCGGTAAAAGGAGGGGGGGGGGGGCAACAGGAAGGGGTAAAAACATAGCCCCAACGGAGCCCTAAAGGGGCCATTTGGGGCCATCTTGTGGCCCCAAACAGCCCCTTGTGGCCCCAAAGGCCCATTCAGAGGACCTAAGGGTCCCATTTAAAGCCCCTTTTCCTCACCCCCCTTTCGACCACCACCCCTTGCCGTCCGCCCGAACTTCTTGTCAGGCTCTGACCCCCAGCAGCCGCCACGAGAGGCATTCCAGAGCACCCTTGGGAAACAGGAGGAGAAATATAATGACGAGGGCGAGGACGCCGAGTGTGACAAGGAGCAGAGCGAGGATAGGGAAGGAGAGGGACGGGAAGATGATGAAAGCGGCGACGACGACGACGACAAGCATAACCATCGGGCGCAGACGCAAGAACTGAGGCCAAAAGGAGGGGAAGCATCGGGCTGTAGGCTTCCGCAGTGTATTTGGATTGTCCGCAATCCTCTTTCCGGCGGCACGACCGGGCCATGCACTCGTGACATGAAGCCGCACTGCTCCCCGTGTAGCAGCGTGCAGCTGGTGGGAAGTATAGTGGCCGCCCTGTAAGGCCGCCGGGCAGACACGATGCGTTGGATCACCTGACGGTGTGCAAAATTACGTGGGAACACGCATGCAATAACGTGATGAGTGGCATTGGTTTGACTCTTCAACGGCCCCGAGAGGCGCGTGCGTGCATGAGTTTCCTTTCTGCAGGCCACGCCCCAGCCGCCCTCGCGGGCCGCCGCCGCCGCCGCCCGCGCGCATCGCGCCTCCAAGCCCCTGGCCCGCGCCTGCGCCAGGTCGCTGAGACCGCGCGCGCGAGCCACGGCCGCCAGGGGCGGCACGATGAACGCGTTCTCGAGCTCGGCGCGGGCGGCGGCAGGCGGGGCCCGCGGGGCCGCCGCTGCGCCCGCTGCAGGCGGCGCCTCGGCCCGCGCCTCCACGCTGGCACTGACCATCTCCGCTGGCTCCGCCGCTCCGCTGCCGCCCCCCGCGCCTTGCGCCGCGGCGCCCAGCTTCTCGACCAACGGCGCCCTGATGGCCACTGTGGGGGGCAGCAGCTCGCCGAACGGCTGCGTCGCGCCTGGGGGCCGCCCCTGCTGCTGGCCCGACCTGGCCTGGGAGCCGCCCCGCTGCAGGCGCCGCGGAGCCCCTTCCACGCCATCTTGGGCGTCCTGGCCTACATGAAGCACGCCGCGCAGACGACGAGCGGCGCCTCGGGCCCGCTGAGGGCCTGGCCCTGCGTCAGCTGGTGCCCGTGGACCAGCCAGGGCTCGCTCTCGGCACAGGGCGGAGGCGGCGCTGGCACGCTGCTCGCGCTCGGACCAGCTCCACGAGGCCGACGCGCACGAGTCTCCAGCCCACCTCGCTGAGGCCCAGCTTCGCCACAAACCTAATTATGACTTCAACTCCCCCGCGACCTCCGCCAGCGCGGTCACGGCCCCGATGGGCCTGCCTCTCGCGCGCGTCTCCTCTGCAGACGGGCAGGCCCCAATCGACGCGTCGGCCTGCGCTCCAGTCCCGCGAGCCGACTCCCCCGCCGAGGCCGCCTTCGCAGGGCCGCCCGAAGGAGCTGGCACCTCCTGCTCGGCCTTGAGCCTGCGCACCACCTCCAGCAGGAGTCGCCGCCGCCGCGGGGCCCTCCGCGCCGGCGCCGGCCGCAACCTCAGCCGCGCCGCGCACGGGCTGCTGGCCGCAAGGCGCTTCCGCGCCGCTAACCTGCTGGCGCCGCTAGCCGCCGCACCTGGGCTGGCAGCGCTGGGGGCCGCGCTGGAGGCCGCCGCAGATGCAGCCGCTGCCAGCCCTGCCGCCGCCGCCCAGCCGGGGAAGCTCCCTGCCGCCGCGTTGGGCTCGCCGTGGACCTCCACGGGGACCTCGACGACCAGGTCCTCCATGGCCGCCGCGAGCCAGCAGTTGCGGGCCCCCGCGTCGGAGATGCGGACCTTGATCTCCGCGGCGAAGCGCGCCGCGTCGCGGGCCCGCGCCGCCGGGCCCTCCAGAGCGCATCGTCTTCCGCCACAGCATGGAGGCCAGCCCCTTCCTTGGCCCGCAGGTCGGCCAGGCGGTCGCCGTCGCGCTCCAAGGCCGTGATCTCCCCGCGCCTGACCGCCTCCTCGGACGCGCGCGCCCCGCGGGTAGGGGCGCGCCCGGCCGCGACTCCCTCCGGGGCGCTCCCCACGCGGGCCCGCGGTCGGGCATGCGTGGAGATGGGGCCCTGCGCCCTCTGGACGTCTCGGACGAGGTCCACGGCCCCCTTGCAGTCGCAGAAACTCTCGCAGGATCCGACGAGCTCCGCGAGGGCAATCGCCGGCGCCGTCTTCGCCAGCGGCGCCGCCCCCATGCTCGGGCAAGCGCGCGTCCGTCCGCCGCCGTCGCGATGACGGCCCAGCCCGCGCTGCGCAGGGACGGGGGAGGCACCGCGCGTGCAGGGGCCACCCTTGGAGACCAGCGCGCTCTCTGGAGCGGCCAGAAGTCTTTCCCAGCCAGTCTGCTTCCATCCCCTATCTCTCAGCCAGCTCTCAGGCGCGGAAGATGCCCGCGCCCTTGCCCAGGCGGCGTGGCACGGGGCGGGGGGGGCGACGCGCCGCAGCCGACGGCGGTTGCACAAATGCAGATGCGACGGCGCATCGACACATGACAGGACGCTGTCTTCTCCGTGTATCCGCTGGCACCGAAGGCGCGCGCGTTCCATCCGGCAGAATGGCCGACCGCGCATTGTTTGCTCTCGGTCTAGAGTAGCGCGTTCGGAGGTGCGCCCACGAAGGCGCGCAATCAAGCGTTGGGGGCTCGGCGCGCGAACTGCGCCCTGGGTGGCGGTGTCCCGGGCGGGCGCCGCTGCAGCCCCGCGCTCGCCCCAGACGCCCGGGGCCCCGAGCGCCAGGCGCGGTCGCCAGGGGCCGCATGCCCCCTGGAAAACCCGCCCGGCGCCGCCCCAGCTAGGTCCGGGTACGTGTCGGGGGGCGCAGCCGCCGACGTGCGTTCACGGCGCCCCCGGACACGCACCCGCACCTCGCGCGGCGCACGTGGCCGCAGCGGCTCCTGGGGGAGCGCGAGATTGCAACGGCGCTCCTGCGGGCAGGCCCACATGCAACGGGGCGGTGGTGCCTGTCCCAAATGGGACAGGCACCGCCGCTCCAATGCTAGTCTAAACCCCGCGGACACCCCCCATGCCCCCAGACGTCCCTGACGCAAACCAGGGCATGTAGCTGCAATCAAACAAGCAGCCGTTCAGCGTCTCGTAGCGCCCTGACGCGCTGATTCTGAAACAGCGCGCGCGCGGCAGGCTGATCGGGCGCAGTGGCAAACGCCCAATCCAGCGGGCGGCACTTCTCACCTAGGCCGACCCTGGGCAAGGGCATGTCTAGGACCAACGAAGCCCCGCCTCGGGGCCAGGGCCGATGCATCCACAAGACAGCCTTGGGCAAGCAGCTCGCCGAACTTCGCGCGCCCATGCCTCGAGCCACCCCCGCCGCCAGCTGCAGGTCGGGGGGCGGCCTGTCTCGACGCCGGGCCTTCACGCAGGGCGCTCAAAGTGCCCGTGGAAGACCGTCCCTGCGCCACCCTGGCGGAAGAGGCACGCGGGGCCGATGCCCCCCTTGCGCCTGGCGAGCCTGGCTTGGGGCCAGTGCGCCAAGGAGACCAGCCAGCGCAAGCAGACCTTGTGGTGGCTGGACCAAGTCTCTGTCGCCGCCCTGCCCAGGAGAGCGGGCGGCAGCCGCCAAGGTCACAGCAACTCAGGCCGCGCTCCTGAGCCCCCTCCAGCGCCGCTGCCTCCCCGGTCGCCTGGCGGGCCCTCTCCGCCAGGAAGAAGGGCGAGAAGGGGGGCGCGCGTCGAACGCGCGGCCCTGCTCGTCCCGCAGGATAGCCCCATCGCTAGTGAACTGTCACCCGACGCGCTTCAAGGTGACCACCAGTGCCGAGACGGGGTCCCGCATCGCCGCCCACGGCCGCTGGCAACTCTCCAGGCGCCTGCTGTCCCCCAAGCAGGCCTTGACCGCCGCTGGCCAAGCCCGGCGAGCCTGGGTCGCGCTGCCGAAGGCTTGGGCCGCCATGCCCGTCGCGACGACCAGCGGGTCCTGCCGCCAGCCGCGAGGCGAGCACTGCAGCACGGAGCTCAGCGCGGCCCCCTGCGGCAGGCGCCCAGCACTCTTGATCGCCGCCACGCGGCCGCATGCGGCCTGGCGGCACTCCCGGGGTCGCCGACCCCCAGAGGGCCTTGGCCGTCGGCCCAGCCCTCATCACACGGGCCTGCCTGAGCCCAAGGCCGAAGATGCGTCTCAGGCGCGCCGTATGGCGAAGCGCCGCCAGCTCCCTAGCCACCTGCGTCGTCAAACGACGGTGCCCGCCAGCCGTTGCGTCGCCGCCCAGGTCCCTGTGGCATGCACGAAGGCTCCCGCAGGCAGCGGCCACCCCGCTTGCCCCAGGAGGTACGGCTGCAGGTCAGCCGACGAGGCGAACACCTTCGTCTTCCCCCAGTTGATGGGCAGCCTCTTGTCCTTCAGCATGGCCACCACCTCTGAGACGAACTCGGCGCTCTGGCGCACCAGGATGCGCCTCGTGCCGGAGCCGTGCCCAGCCACGTCGTCGATCACGTTGACCACCCGCCCGACTGGGACGAGCGCGCGACCACGAAACAACAAGTCGTACAGCATCAGCCGGGCCACCGTGGCCGCGCAAGAGCAGCCAGCAATCACCGAGCCTGCAGCGCAGAGCTCCTAGCTGATGGCGCTTTCCGCTGTGGCCCTCCTGGGCCCCGCTTAGGCCGCGCAGAAGGCCTTGACTAACCCTGGGCAGAAGTCGTCGGGCGCCTCCGCCGCCTCCAGTAGCAGCCCGTGGTCGATCCACTCGTAGAACTTGCTGGTGACGAAGTAGACCGAAGCGCCCTCGAACGCACGTGCCCTGGCCAGCCCGAAGTACAGGTTATGCAGGTAGCCCGCCGTGTCGCAACTGGTGTCGGAACTGCAACCCCAGATATCAGGCAGAGTGTGGTCGGCCTCCCACTTGGCCCAGTAGCCCCTGCGGATGCGGCCCCAGAGGCGCAGCCAAAAAGCCATCAGACCAATGGGTCGCCAGCCTCCGTCGGGCTTCCCCAGGAATGCGATCAGCGTGGTGAAAAGGCTCGAAGGTCTGGGGTCGCGGTCCCAGGCCGTGAGAACCTCCGCCGCTCGGTTCGCGAACGGGCTCCCGAGCAGCAGCAGCAGCAGCAGCAGCAGCAGCAGCAGCAACAGCAGCCTGGGGTGGAAGGCGTCCCATCCCAAGGCGGCCATCCCGGGGAAGGCCTTGGCAGCCGCTAAGACCTCCTCCCCCTTGATGGCGGGCAAATCCATGGTGACCGCCCAGCGCGACGGGGGAATAGGCGCTCGGCCTCCGAGGGGCCGCTCAGGCTCGCTGGGGGCCTCCTGTCCAGCCACAGCCTCTTCCAGTCCCGCAGCATCTGGTCCAGCGCAGCCTGCCCCACTAGCGGCACTGGGGGGAACTCGAGCGATTCGGCCCTCAGGACGGCAGGCAGCTCAGAGTGCAAACCTTCGATGAGGAATCCAGGGTCTGGAAGCCAGTGGAAAGACAATCGTGTATTGGCCATGGATATCACCGCCGCCCTCATCAGATAAGGAACCCTCCAGGGTCTGAAGCCTCCTGGGAACATTCCTTAACGAACGCCCCCACCATAACGTGCCCGCCCCCTCTAGAAGTCTCTCACCGGCCCCCGGTACGATGCGTACCCGACCCAGGATCCATCCATGCCACCACCACAAGCCCCTGGCACGTCCAGGCGCCTTCCAAGATAACCCATGGCCCGTCGGCCTGCAAGCATCGAAGAGTGAAAAGAGATCCATAAATTTGGCTGCACACCCATATTGCCTCAGGTCGGCTTCCTGAGTCGGGTTGTCGACAGTGACGTACCCCACTAATGGGGGCCATCAGGATCAGGATATGTAAGGTTTGTCGGGCTTCGTGGGGCAAGGCGGTGTCGCCCGCAGACGTGGGGTGCGTCTTGCGAATCTTGGCTATCCGTTGCCCGTCGTAGTGGCCCTAGCAGTGGTGAGCCCCTGTCTGGCACATCCTGATAACAAAAATATTGATACTAGAATACATACAATTATAATTTATTCCAACGCCTCTCCTCCTCCTCCTGCTCCTCCTCCTCCTGCTCCTCCTCCTCCTCTTCCTCCTCCTCCTCCTCCCCTTGCGCATGAAGGAAAAGGATTCCTGAATACCTGGGCCTTCTTCGGGACCAGCTTTTCATGCCGAGTCGTTTTTTTTATGGCCCTGGTGCTCAGGAAGAAGGGCCCTGGGGTGTCAGAAAGTAGTAGAAGCCCCGAGGACCGAACCGACCGCGAAATCCGATCGAAACCGATAGGTCGCAAGAAGCCCAGAGGGGCGCAGAGGCGCAGCATCCAAGCGAACCGACTGCACGCAACCGACCGCGATGCAGCCGCACCGGCCAAACTACGGACACCCTCGATTAGTCCCTGCGTCTGGCCCTCGGGAAACAAGTCGGGTCTCCAACGGCCGTCCCGGATGAATAGGGCCCCCCCCGAACGTTCTGGGCGAGGCGCAGCTGCCGCAAGAGCATCTCGCGGCTGGACCTCGCCGAGGCCCGACGGAGAGGCGCGAAAACTGGGAATCTCGAGCGCCTCATGTCTTGCCAGGAGCAGAGCAAACACGGCATGAACAGAAACGTGTGGCACTCCGCCAACAATTCATGTTTATGCCGTTTTTCTTCTTCGAGGAAGCGCGCGAAAACCGGGAGCCTCGAGCACCCCATGTCTTGTGCCAGGGCCCTGCCTTGGCACCCTGCCCCTTCCTCCCAGGTGCGCCGAAGAGGGAGGCCAGGAAGACGGGGGTGCAGGGGCCCTGGGACACACAGACACGAATCCAAGGCTTCCCCATATTTTCCGATATTTTCTGGGCTTTCGTCGCCCCCCCCCACTTCCCATATTTACCTCGGGTCTGGGACCAATGCCGGAAGAGAGGCAGACCGAAGCAACAGTGGTCTTCGTGTGTTGGAAAGCTTCTGCCACAACAGTGGTCCTGAGGTGGTCCCTCCCCCCCTTCTTCGTTCCCTCCTCCCTCCGCCCCCTCCCTTCCTCCCCCTCCTCCCGCGTGGCGCCGATACGTTTGCAGGTGAATTCGTATACTTCTCACTGCCCGCATTTCTCTGCCACACGCATAACTTTTTATCCTGCCAGTGCGCCGTCTGTGCGCCAGCGGCGGCGCCGCAGGCGTCACCTGGGGGGTCCAGCGCGAGTCCGAGAACTCCGCGCGGACCTCCGAATGTTCATGTTTATGTCACTGCCCGTTCCCCTATTCTCCCACATGTTTCCCATTTTCGGGGCGTCGTCTCTTCCATATTCTCCCCCATGTTCTGGGCTTCCGTCTCCCCACCACCCCACCACTTCCCACAGGTTCTCTCATTTTTCCTGGGGGTCGCCGATGCATTGTGTCAATGAGTGTGAGTGTGAGTGTGTGCGTGTGCGTGTGCGTGTAGGTGTGCGTGTGCGTGTGCGTGTGCGCGTGTGCGCGTGTGCGCGTGTGCGCGTGTGCGCGTGTGCGCGTGTGCGCGTGTGCGCGTGTGCGCGTGTGCGCGCGTGCGCGTGCGCGTGCGCGTGCGCGTGCGCGTGCGCGTGCGCGTGGACGTGGGCGTGCGCGTGGGCGTGGGCGTGGGCGTGTGGGTGTGTGTGTGTGTGTGTGTGCGTGTGCGTGTGCG